>PVJC01049511.1:0-11962 GCA_004026665.1 Murina feae | reverse complement strand
CCCCCCCACCCCCAGCTCAGGAGCCCGGCAGTTTTCCCGCTCCGAGCGCCGCCTGGGTGGCAGCTCTCCGGCAGCTGCTTTCTGTCCACTAGAAGAGATGTCCTCACGGTTCAGCAGTAACCACACGATGTCCCCACGGACCGCTGTGGCCCAATTCCCGCGCATCCCCCCTGTGGGAATCAGGCTTTTCCCGGGAGAAAACCCCAGGAATCTAGTTTAGAGAAAACTCCCTAAGTCTCCTCCCAGCCTCAGCCCCAGCCCCAGCCCCACCCCCAGCCCCAGCCCCACCCGGGTGGGGGAGGGGGATGGAAAACCGGGAGACAATCCTTTTCCCGGCTGCGGACATACGCACAGCGGCCGCTAGGGCTGCGGTGGGACGAGAGCCGGCAAAGAGGTTCCTGGGGAAGAGTGCACCTCCCAGTCACCCACCCGTTACCCAGCAGGGAGGGTGGGGAGGAGCGAGACGGGAAGAGAGAGACTTCCCGAGTCAGGTCCCCTGCACTCGGGAGGGGAAACCTGGCTGGAGGAGGTGGCGTCCTGCGCCAATGTCAGGCGCACGAGCGGCGCGCCCCGCAGGAGTGGGCTCGGGGTTTCTAGAAAAGGTATTGGCCACTTCTGTGTAAGTCCAATGCGGGGCTAAGGTGGCTATTGAGGGGGCTTGGGGAAATAGTGGTGATCCCAGAAAAGGCACGACTCGTCCTGTTCGCCAAGATTTTTAGAACAGAAGAGCGGGAAAGCGATATGATCCTGCCTGTGATGCGGAGGAACAGGCACGTCTTCGGGTCCCACCCCCGCAGCCGTGGTGCAAAGGGGACCAGTCACCGACGTCAGGCAGGAAAATAATCCCCCTCCCGGGGAGGAGAGGGGAGGGGGTGGGGGAAGCAGGCAGCGAGCCGTCTCCAACCACTGGGGCGAGCGCGCGCGCGTCCTGGGGAGACAAACCCCGCCTAAGTAACGGAGTTAGGAGGCCACTGCCTCCAGAGGCTCGGAGCGCACCTCCCCAGCCTCCTCCGAACTGAGTGAGGGAAGAGCTGGAACCTCGGCGGCTGGCGGAGCCCAGAGCAGCTCAGCTGGCCGGTGGGACGCTGCGCCCGGAGACCCAGCGGGAAGGAGAGCGGAGCCCCGCGGGCGGCGAGTGCGGGGAGGAGCGGACGCAGCGGGGCGGGAGCGTGAGCCCGGGGAGGCAGCAGGGGACCGAGCCTCCGCGGAGGTCAGGCAGCTGCTGCCGGGACGGGGCAGGATGCGTTTCGCCAGGGGCAACTCCAGCGGGGACAACGACACCCGGGAAGGCGGGGGTCCGCCGAGGGACGGGCGCGACGAGGAGCTGGCCAAGCTGGAGATCGCCGTGCTCGCCGTGACGTTCGTGGTGGCCGTGCTGGGGAACAGCAGCGTGCTGCTGGCGCTGCACCGCACGCCCCGCAAGACGTCCCGCATGCACCTCTTCATCCGCCACCTCAGCCTGGCCGACCTGGCGGTGGCCTTCTTCCAGGTGCTGCCGCAGCTGTGCTGGGACATCACCTACCGGTTCCGGGGCCCCGACGGGCTGTGCCGCGTGGTGAAGCACCTGCAGGTGTTCGTCATGTTCGTGTCGGCGTACATGCTGGTGGTCATGACCGCGGACCGCTACATCGCCGTGTGCCACCCGCTGAAGACGCTGCAGCAGCCCGCGCGCCGCTCGCGCCTCATGATCGCCGCCGCCTGGGCGCTGAGCTTCGTGCTGAGCACGCCGCAGTACTTCGTCTTCTCCATGGTCCAGGTGGACAACGCCACCCAGGCCTGCGACTGCTGGGCCACCTTCATCCAGCCCTGGGGCTCCCGCGCCTATGTCACCTGGATGACGAGCGGCATCTTCGTGGCGCCCGTGATCATCCTGGGCACCTGCTACGGCTTCATCTGCTCCCACATCTGGCGCAACGTCCGCGGGAAGACGGTGCCCCGCGGGGGCAAGGGCGCCGAGGGCGGCGGCGGCGGCGCCTTCCACCGCGGGCTCCTGCTCGAGCCCTGTGTCAGCAGCGTGAAGATCATTTCTCGCGCCAAGATCCGCACCGTGAAGATGACTTTCGTGATTGTGACGGCTTACATCGTCTGCTGGGCGCCCTTCTTCGTCGTGCAGATGTGGTCCGTCTGGGATGAGAAGCTCCTCTGGGTCGGTAGGTGTCGGGCCGGGCCGTGGAGGAAGGTCCTGGAATGGAGTCCTGAGGGGGCAGTGGAGGGGGTTCTTTTCATAATATCTCTCCAGGACGGTTGTTCTTAAAGTTCTGTATGCGTGAGAATTACACCTGGGCTGGAATTCCCAAAAGGGCCTATTCCTGGGGTCCCCGCCTCAGGCATGTTGCTTCGGTGGCTCTGGAACGGGGCCCGGGAATCTGCATGTGCAGCTTGCAGTGATCCCAGGACCACAAACCGGGCCCTCAAGTGAGCCACGCAACTCCAAGGCAGGGTGACTTCCCTTTCCTCAGTAAACTTTAATAATTCTCCTCCACAAAGGCCTTCATGTGTTATATTAGATTTCTTCCTAGGAGTTTGATATTTTTTAATGCTATGGTAAGTTTACTTTTTAATGACATTCTAACTTGTTGCTGTGTGTTGACTTTGAAGCCAGCAACCATGCTAAACTTTTTTTGTGTGGCCACTATTACAGATGTCCTCCATTTGCACAGTTTTCTGTGTCCATGGGCAGTGCATATATGAATGACTTTTTGCCAGTCACTAACCTCTGTGTTAATTACCTTGCTTTCAAATCTACTGGATTTAAGGAAATAGTTTTACTGTCACAACTGCTTTTTGTTAGTTTGTGAAAAGTATCACAATTAATATAAAAATTTTGTGGCAAGGGTAAAATGTATGTATTTTTTTCTGAAAAAAAAAAGTCTTAGGAAGTCAATAATTCTAATTTGGCAGTTAGCTAGTGTTCCATTTCTTATAATCCTTTTCTAACAACTACTTTAACATTCTTGGGCGGGGGGGAGTTCAAAGTAGAATTATTAATAAACTCTAAATTTGTTAAACAATTAATTAGTCTTTCAGCAATAACTTGACCAAACAGCTATACACCTCTTCATGCAACCTTTGTAATACTTTACCTATACCTGCTAGCTTGTTTGAATTTAATTCCTTCACAAACTAGACAAACTAACTTCACTAGAATGTACCCCAAAAAGAAATTATTTAATATTGTATCTTGAAAAATATGTTTTCTTTTCATAAGAAAATACTTTCAAAAGAACTGTATTATAGGAATGTTACCAACAATTGTGGTTAGGAAACGGGTGTCTGGGAAGAACTGTCTTGTTATTTGGGACTCACTAGGGAGTATATGTGAAATACTTGGAATTTATATGTGCAAATAAAACATCTGAGTGTGAACTTAATTCAAAGAAATGAAAATTCCTGCATGACTATAATATTACCAATGAAAAATACAACATAAATGCTATGTTTTTGGTTTACCGCTTCCTGTCTAGCTTGGTCTTAGCAGCCTCCTAATTATTGCCAAATAAAACAATCAGTCTAATAATTACTTACTGGAATCTAGACATGATTACTAAAATATTCTTCACTTATGTGGAGGTATGTTGATTAATTCCATTCTCTTTTGAATATTCTTAGCCATGGATAATGACCACTTTTAACAGTATAGCATTTTAGCACAAAGTATGTTTAAATAACCTGTAATTTATTCTGGCATAGCATGAGTAAGAAGACCCAGGCTTGTGTTTCATAATCAAGGGAAAGTCAGTGCTTGCTAATTATTGTTATCTTCAGAAAAGGCATATTATCTATTGTTCTAGTGTGAAAGTGAAAGATTATTATACGTATGCAGTTTTACAGGACAAACTAACGTAAAATGTTTCAAAAGCCTGGTGGAATTTCCTAATTCAACTGTTCTTAATATAATTTAATTTTTAAACCACAAAGATGGTTTTCTTTTAAATTAAAAGAATTTTCTAATTAACAACAACAAAAAAACACCCAATAAGTAAATATTGTATCCTTCATGGACCTATTTCAACTATCCCTTTCTGTATAGTTTTGTTATTACAGGAATATGTTTTAATATTTAAAAATTTAAAACTACTAAACATGGTGCAGGATGTCATACTTCTGCCTGAGTTATTGGGATGAATACAACTTGCTGTATGTGGTTACAGACTCTTGAAATTTCATTGCAATTGTAGCAGTTCTGTAAGTGTGGTGTCCTTTAGCACATGCTGGTACTAGAACAAAGGATACACACTTCTAAAAAAATAAGTTATTTAATATTCTTAACCTCTTAAAAATCCCACTTACTTATTCTACTTAACCATTTTAACCGTGTTTTTAAATATCTGAATTCATTTCAAGGCATTTTCCTTACAAAAATATTTTATAGCCACACAATTTCCATACACCACCTATTTCCCTGCTTGATAAACAAGTCTTCACTTTCTATATGAACCAATAAATCTTTCCCACTTTCATGAGTTAACAGAAAAATAAATTTACCCAGTGCTCAGTTACTTGCTTTTGCCTATTTGAATAATCTGTTTATGCTTTCCCTAGAGTCGGAAAACCCGGCCATCACCATCACTGCATTGCTGGCTTCCTTGAATAGTTGCTGCAACCCCTGGATATACATGTTTTTTAGTGGCCATCTCCTGCAAGACTGTGTTCAAAGTTTCCTGTGCTGCCACAGCATGAAGCAAGCATTCAACAAAGAAGATTCTGACAGTATGAGCAGAAGACAGACTTCTTACACCATCAACCGGAGCCCGACAAACAGTATGGGTACTTGGAAGGACTCACCTAAATCTTCCAAGATCATCAGATTTATTCCCGTTTCAACCTGAGCCCCTCATTCACGCGACTGACCCTGGGGACAGACTTTCCTGTCCATTGGCTGAATCCAGCTCACAGTCTTGAGAACAAATGAACTATATCTGATAAGCATATGTCAATTTGTTCAGTATAAGACTGTGTTTCTGCATTTTTATGTTGCTATGACCAAATGCTATGGATTGGTTTATACAGAATAATAAAAACATGCTACACTAAAATGTTCAGGCCTAATTCCCAGAAATATAACAAGTTCCTAAAGGAAAGACGACAGATGTTTCTAAAGGAAAAATCTTAACCAGCCTGACTTGATATTTTGTTGTTGGTTTATTCTCTTTTTATTTCTGATATAACTAAGGTTTTATTGGTTTAGAAGTGAGCTCACCATCCATCACTGTTAGAGTCGGAAACGAATTAGAAAAGACTTCAAAGAAATTGTTTCCATCTAATAGAGTCAACTTATACATCAGAAAATGCAGCCTCAACCAGTGGCCTGGAGATGGGATGGTGCCTTGGAGAAGCATGAGCAGGGGCGTGGCTGGTTCAGAGTGGAATGAAGAAAGTTTTATTAGACGCTATAAATCACCTAAAATTCCAAAACAGGAAGTTTAGAACTGGCAGTTCCCTCCTTTTGGTTCCTCATGCTTTGTTGGTTGTGAAATGCCAATGGACTAAGATGCTGAAGGTTAGAAAAATGTGTCAACTCACTGATAATACTTTTCTTCTCCTGCAAGGTTGTTTTAAAGTCACATTTGTATCAGGAATATTCAGTTTTATTAGAAAAGTAGAAGTGGATTGCCTAAGGTACTCTGCAGATTTTCTCTAGAACAATGTAAACATGTTTTGACCAGTGTCAAACTATAACACTGCTATTGGACAATACCCTTTAACAAAATGGTTTGCTGGATATTAACATGATCATTGCTTTATGGTTTGGGAGTCCAGATTCATAGGTAAGAAAGTCTGCTAAAGAGTGCCACGGGATATATACTGTCCCCTAGCATTTAATTAAAAATAACTTGGTCTTTCCTTCCCATCTCCCACCCTTTTAACAGTGTGGGTAAAAGAAAGGCAGGGTTTCTACCAGGATGCAGAGGAAGATAGAGAATAAAATGCCCTGCACCTCCTCTGGTTTTCTTCATTGTTAAATGCATGACTTTAGGCAAATTATTTAAAAATACATAAAGCCTCTATGTCCTTGGCTATACAATGGAGTTGATAACACTCTCCTCCCAGAGTCATTGTGACGACTAAATGAAATAAGTGTGTGAAAGATCTTCATAAATAAACTGCCAAGTGCTATACAAATGCTAGTAATTGTTTTATTATAGTCTTGGGGCCTTGAGAATCACTCAGACTTTTTCTGTTTACTTTTCATTAACCAGAATTTGTTGGTTTCATGTCTGGGATATCAAATCCTAAAACTTAAATATAGCTTCGCTGATTCATTGGAAAGCACTGCCAGCGTGGCTGAGCCTGACTTCTGCCTAACTCGTTTCCCACTTTAAAGACAGAACTTGCTTTCCTTTGAATGTAGGTAAATCAAAGCCAGCCAGGAGCATCAGTTTCTTTCATTTCCAAACAGATAAATCACAACACTATTTGGCTGCTGTTACTGCTTTTTTTTTTTATTAATGGAACTCAGTGGGTTTATTCTGGCTATTTTGTCTGGCTCCTTTTCCTTCTTAGAGACCATGCAATAATTTGAGGATACATCATAAATATTTTGCATCTCTTAAAGGAAGTAATAGTTATTTTAATACTATTGTTAGTGGTTTTATTATTATTTTAAAATAATTCTGTAGATAAGAAACTGAGGACTGGATAGCACTGTGAGAACCTGAACCCAGTAACTTCACTCCTCTTCATTTTCTTGCCTCTCCAAATTCGCAGGCCTTTCACTCCCTGGTTTGATATGCCTTAAAAAATTTGCAAATGTTTTATAGATATTAAGCCCTTAGATCTTAGAAGTCTGCATTTCAAAAATAAAAAATGTTTCTTAAAGGGTACTCTCTAAATGAGGCATCAATTAAATTAACGAATTCTTTATTAGTTGAGGCCTAGCAGCATCTCAGTAACCCTGTCCTCTGTAACATTGTCAACTTTTTGACAACTTCTCTTTGATAATTCAAAAATGAAATCCTTCGGGTTGGATAACAGATGAATTCATTTCTTTTTCTAAATCTAGTTGCAAAAGAGTAACTTCATGCTTCTTGTACAGACTGCCAAATGCAAAACAAGTCAGTTTCAATCTTATTTCTAGGAACATCTGTCAAATCAGGTGCATATTAACCTCCCCAGCCATGTTTTCTCCTTTTAAATGTGTCAGGAGATGAGATACAGTACAAATGTTGGGGAGACCCCAGTGCTGGTTCTGCACTAAGCAAGTATATGGTCTTATTCTCTGAAGTTTAGGCTTGTAGCCAAAAATAAATGTGTTGTACCACTTTCTTTTATTTTGCAGAGTTATCTGTTGGGAGATCCCACAAGTATACCATATTAATGTATCTATGTGGATATGGGGAAATAATTGATAATCACCTGCAAGGAGAAACTGGTGATATTGTCCACTGGGCATTTGATAAATATTAGTTGATGATGAAAAATAACATTTTAAAGTACATAATGTAGCGAATGGATTAATTTTTGGACATGTATTTTCAAGGTATAAACCTACTCCGCTTTTACACTAAAATATCATGTGAAACATAACTGTAAAGAAAATTACTAGTGAAATTCGATGGTCAATTATATACTTGTCATATATACATAATTTCTTCAAAGCAGTCTTCAACCATGATTGAGGGAAGGGTATAGCTTTAAAAATCTTTAGATTTTTAAATAGAAAAAGGAAAATCAAATAGTCCTAATAACATGCAGTACCCTCCTAAACATATTATGGTTCTTAGAATGAACAAACCATTGATGACTAAAAACAACTTTAATCTGTTATAGCACAAGTAAAGCAATCCTATTATATTAAAGCTTTATAAACTTTAGATTCTAAAACATACATTTTTGTAATGTAATTGGATACTCGGAGCTTTAAATTATAGCTTCAGAGTTTTCTCTATCGCGAAAGCATAATTAGGAGCCATCTAGGGAGACACCGAGCCTAGCCCCCACCCTGGATATCAAAGATTAGTCTCCTTTCGATCCACGTAAACTGAGCCCTAATGGATTTCCATTCTGGAGGCAACAGCTCTATTTAAAGGAAGCCCAGGCAGGGCAGCTGGGATCCCAGGCCAGGGGGTGCAGAAGCAGCCATTCCCCACTTCCTCTCACTCCTTCCTGTGGCCCTTTTAGCACCCTCAGTATCATTAGCAACACCTGGAATCATGAGTAACACAGAACAATAAATATTAGAAAATAATTCTTTATTCAAATTAGAGCAAAAATTTAAGAACTACTCATAAGAAGAGTTATGTTCTCAAGGCAACTGAAATGGGCTGTGTCACACAAACTGTGTGATTTCATTGCATACCAAAGCATTTGAAAAATATTGTTCTAAGTCAATTTTTAGATATAGTAATTTATCATGAATAAGAATACATTTTACCTATAGTATGTCACATCAAAAAATATATATATTATGGCTAAAAATTAAATGCCATTATTTACTTTTTTATTTTATATAATATAAACTCACATCACATCTTTTTACTTTGATTCATATTCCAAATAAAAACAGTGTCATGGAGCGAGTTAAATGTTTTTGTGTCCCAAGGTCAAATTAGGAACTACAGAAAAGAAACTTTGAGAATAAATGTGATAGTAACATCAGAATAATTATTAATTATTATTAATATGAAATAATTAGCATTTCCACACATGAAGGTAGTTATATTTATATCATGGTATTTATGACGTATTCTATGACGTATTAGCTCCTTAGTATAACAAATGTATTAAGAATTAACGTTGTATATTTAGTATTTTATTTTCGGAACTATTTTTCAAATGCTCTCTATCCCCTAGCTTATTATGCTCTACTAGAGGCCCAATGCACAGAATTCATGCAAGAGTAGGCCTTGCAGCCCCAGCTGCCTGGGCTTTCACAGCCTGGGCTTCGTTCGGAAGGTCGTCCAGACGGTTGCCCTGCGCTGCGCGGCGGTTCAGTCGATGTGCACATTACACTTTGATTATTATAGACAGATGAATTTCAATGTATATTCTTGGGGAAACTGTATGATTCTGTTTTTGATGGATGCTGAAATGTTTTGTAATTGTACGTAATATTTGGTACTTAACTGAAAAAAAATGTCTTGTGGCATTATATTGAAATAAGTGGTGAATTTATTCCTTAATTTTACTGTATACAGGCTCGATTCTACAGATAAAAATAAACCTCAAAGTTGTTTGAAATAATTTTTTTACAATTTAGTTTAATGGTGAAATATATTTCAATTTAATTATGCTGATTTTGAAAAACTTAAATGCTTTACAGCTGGTAGCTACTGATAAGCTTTGCATTTGAACACAAAGATGTTATTGTTTATATTCTTTAACTGTATCTAAAACAGATAAAACTTCATAACTGCCTTTTCAATAAATTACAATAATTAAAGCAAATTAATTTTATTTTAGTTTGTATTAAGACCATCAAAATAATCAGTTAACTGAGGTCAGGTGTGTCATCCTAGCCTAAAAATGTCATCTCTGTCCATTTGCCTCTAGAAGTTGGTGAGACTGAATTCTAGGCTTATATATCAAGTCTCTTTCCTGTCTCATAGTCTTTAAAATTGAAATTCTTTACCGGGTGCTAATAAATTCAAATTATATTAAGTTTCCATTTATTTTTTTTTCTTTGACAAGTTAAACCCTAATAGCATGGACTAAAAGGCTTATTTTGTGTTTGGCTTAAATTCTACAAACAGTGAATGCCCAGAATGGAAGAAAGGGAATTTGAAATCTCTATTTTAAAATACTGCTATTCTAGAACTCACTGTTATTTTAAAAGGCTTGTAAATGCTTAAGAATAAACAGGATTTCTATCAAAACATGTTTTTTAAAGGTCCTATCAATCAGGTAAAATTGAACTAATAGTTCCATTATGTATCAGAAGATACTCATATAAAGAAATGCACTAGTAGCCTGGTCAGTGTGGCTCAGTGGTTGAGTATCTACCTATGAACCAGGAGGTTATAGTTAGATTCCCAGTCAGGACACATGCCTGGGTTAAGGATGCAATCCCCAGTAAGGAGTGTGTAGGAGCCCATCAATGATTCTCTCTCATCATTGATGTTTCTCTCTCTCCCTCTCCCTTCCTCTCTGAAATCAATAAAAATATATTTTAATAAAAGAAATGTACTAGTGTAGGATTTATTCATTCATTCATTCTCTACCTTTAATCCTCCATAATCTCTAGAGCTAACATTTCTTCTTTTCAAATGCCCTCTCAGTATCTACACTATGACATATCAAAATGATTGCAATGTTGGTTTATTGGTCTGTCTTCTCCACAATAACCACAATCCTGTTTATCTTATAAATAGGAAGTATTTCCTCTTCATCTTTGCATCTTCATATAATAGCAGCAGTCTCTAATATATGCTTAATTAATGAAATTAATGAAGATATTAACACATACATATAATATATATAATATATATAATATATATACATAATATATATGAGTGAATAGCAGTTGGAAAAACAAGGCGAAGTCTGTGTCTTTCCCTAGATTTAAGAGGAATCCTGAGGATTATTACTAATTCCTGCTTCTGTTGAACTCTGAATCCACATCCCATTAGCTTACTTCTCATGACTACTTTTCTTCATTCATTCTCCTGTCACCTTTCTTCCAACAATTCTGAGTGATGGGGTCCCCTGAAGGTTGGGGGTCTGGTAAGGGATTAGATTATGCCTCAGAAGAGACAGTGATTCATTCATATGCACTCCCCTAGAGGTTCATGGTCATCTCTTTTAAGGGGGATTAGACTCTAATTATTCTTCCCTTTAGGACCCTGCTGGCTGCTATTTTACTCAATCCTTCTCTCAAATCCCTTTTCCAACTGTCAGAAAATAACATTTCCTCCACTTTGTTTTGTAGAACTACTTAACTTTTATTTGTCTAAAACATTCTCATTTAGACTATGCCTCTCAAAACAGCTCATTGTCTTTAAAGGTGTTTTCCTCAAGTATAAGAGCCATTCTCATTCCAAAAGGAATGCTGTTTTTTTCTAGATCAAAGAATTCAAACTGCATTGAGCATTTAAATTCAGCTGTTTTTCTCCATTTCTTTTATACTGGTTTTGAAACATAGAGGGTGCCTAAATAGTCCAGATTTTGCCCTTTTAAGCATTTGTGTAACTTTCATACAATTGATGTTTCTCTGGGTTGGATTGCCCTCTATTCCCATAGGTGCACAGTTACACGATCATCTCAAAATACTCTACCAGATATTCATCTCATAACACTCTTAGAGGAGAGTTCTGTAACTTCCCTTCCCATAGCAGCCAAGGATAAGCAAATGCCCAAGCTATTGGGATAGATACAGAAACATAGATACAGATACTTCCATACACTTTATTTTTTAGAGCAGTTTTAGGTCCACAGAAAAATTAAGTGGAAAATACAGAGATTTCTCATATACCCCTCTCTCTACCAGAGTGGCACATTTGTTCCCATTGATGAACCTACACTGACACATCATAACCAGCAAGAGTCCATACTTTACATTCGGGTTCACTCTGGATGTTGTTCATTCTACAGCTTGGGGAAAACTATAATGGCATATATCCACTATTGTAGTATCAGACAGAGTATTTTCACTGCCTAAAAGTCCTCTGTGCTCCATCCGCAACTCCTAGAAACCACTGACTTTATTTTCTTTTTAGTTTTGTATATTACATTTTAATATCCACTGTGTCCTTAATGCCCTGGCCCAGGTCTTTGCTCCAGCTTATCTAATTGCTACCTTATTGTAAAACAATATCATATAAAATAGACCCAACAACAACTCTTAAAATATTTTCAAACAAAAGGAAATATAAGTTTAAAAAAATCCTGCAAATAAAGAGCCTTTCACCTGGGCCCAGACATTTGTCAAAATTTCTGCTAGAGGCATTTATACCACTTCCTTTTTTTCCTTCCCCTCCTCTTCATACCAATTTAAAAGCATCCTCCATGTACCCAGCTCCACTTT
>PVJC01049510.1:0-12317 GCA_004026665.1 Murina feae | reverse complement strand
TAGCTAGGAGGCTATTATAGCAATGCAGACAGATGATAGGGCCAGAAAGGGCTGTGGGTTGGGGGGGGGGGGGGGGGAGAAGGAGGGTATTCAGGTATTCAGTAGTGCAGATGGCAAGAAGTCAAGAATATAAGATATACTTTGAAGGACTTACTGGTGGATTGAATAAGAGGGAATGGTCAGATGTTTATGACTCTCATTGTCAAAGATAAAGAAACACAGACACTAGTTTTTAATGAGTAATAACTACTACAGTAGGGAAAAGGAGTCTACTCTGAACTGAACTCAACTTTGATTCATACAAAGATGATTGGGTGTTTTAAAGGAAAAATTAAGGAATAGGATGAGTGGGGTCTCAGTACAATCGAGGAAGTGAAAAACTTTAAATGGTTAGTATAAATGGAATTAGACCAGCTGTGTCTGATAGCTGGCAATAATCGAAGTTAGAATTCCACCCTCCTACAGATACTTGAAGACAGGTGTTGCCTGGAACAAATGATTAAAAAAATTAAATGACAATAGCAGCTTTGAGGGTTTTTTAAAAAATAAATTTTATTGATTTTTTTACAGAGAGGAAGGGAGAAGGATAGAAACGCCGATGAGAGAGAAACATCGATCAGTTGCCTCTGCACACCTCCTACTGGGGATGTGCCCACAACCAAGGTATATGCCCTTGACCGGAATTGAACCTGGGACCTTTCAGTCCACAGGCCGACGCTCTATCCACTGAGTTAAACCAGTTAGGGCAGCTTTGAGTTTTCTGAATTAGGAACTTTCGGGGGGGACAAGTCATCTTAGTGATGAGGTCTTAAGCTGTTAGGAACTATGTTAGTGTTTGTTCAAGTCTTTATAGACCAAAGATGAGGCAAGTTGAGAAGAGGCTCAGAGGGTCCTGGTTAATGTTGGGTCATGGAGAGAATCTTTGTCACCATGTTTCTGGGGTGATTGGAGGTGTCAGTCACAGAGACAGGGAAGTCTAAGGAAAACTAGGTTTAGAATTTAGAGAAGATAATCCTATTTTGGGTATGTTAAGTTTGAGACATTCAAGTGGGTAAGAAGTTAAATATAAGAATGGATCACATAGTTTGGCCTGGAACTGTAAATCAAGAGCTGCCAGCATGATGTACCATATTTTTCTGTTAAGAGACCTCCATGTATCAGATGTCCCTCACTTTTCCAACCCAAATTTAAGAAATTAATATCCTATACAATAAAAGCATAATATGCAAATTGACCATCCCTTTGGGATGCCTAAGCCACGCCCACCAGCCAAACAGAGCGGCTGTATGCAAATTAACCCAGTCAACATGGAGGCCGGCACTCTTGGAGCTGAGTAAACATGCAGTTTCCGTTGCAACAGGAGTGAAACTGTTTGCGGGCCACCTTGGCTTCTCTCCACTTTAGGAAACAACATATTTGCAACAAAGTATCAATCCTAGAAGCCTCAGGAGCTGAAGCAAACAGCAGGCCAAGCCTGACTTCTAAGGGAAACATTTTTTTGTTATAGAAGCCAGAGCTGAAGCAGAGAGGAGGTTTTGTTAGCTGCCTAGGCGTTGGCTTAAAGGAACAGTGTATCAATTATAGAAGATAAATAAACCCCATAAACCTGCTTCCAGCCAGCCTCCTGGGACATTGGGTCAGTGGGAGCTGTGGGCAGCCTGAAAGTCTGAAAACACCCCTCAGCCTATCACCCAGGCTGGCCACACCCCAATGGGGTGAGAGATGCCACTGGGGGGCTTGGCCAGCCTGCAGACAGCCATCAGCCCCTCACCCAGGCTGGCCAGGTACCCCAGTAGGGACCCAAAACCTGAAGGGACTGTGGGCAGCCTGAAAGCCTGAAAGCGCCCCTCAGCCCATCACCCAGGCTGGCCACACCCCAATGGGATGAGGGACCCCATTTGGAGGCTTGGTCAGCCTGCAAACAGCCATCAGCCCCTCACCCAGGCTGGCCAGGTACCCCAGTAGGGGCCCAAAAACTGAAGGGACTGTGGCAGCCTGAAAGCCTGAAAACTCCCCTCAGACCCGCACCCAGGCTGGCCACACCCCAATGGGGTGAGGGATCCCACTGGGGAGATTGGCCAGCCTGCAAACAGCCATCAGCCCCTCACCCAGGCTGGCCAGGTACCCCAGTAGGGACCCAAAACCTGAAGGGACTGTGGGCAGCCTGAAAACGGCCCTCAGCCCATCACCCAGGCTGGCCACACCCCAATGGGGTGAGGATCCACACTGGGAGGCTTGGCCAGCTTGCAAACAGCCATCAGCCCCTCACCCAAGCTGACCAGGCACACCAGCAGGTGAACATTTCCAGAGGGGTCCCAGACTGTGAGAGGGCACAGGTCGGGCTGATGGACCTCCCAAGTGCACAAATTTTTGTGCACTGGGCCCCTAGTTTTAAACATAAAACAGGACACATCTTTAGTAATTACCACAGGTCATGTTTATATACCAGTACTATGATATTATGCAGCATATCACTTTATTCAGCCTCTGTTACATCACTGCTCTCTTCTTCATCACCATTAGTTCCAGATATATCGATTTCTTCAACTTCTGTCACTGCTGTCTTGTGAATCACTATCTATATATGTGAGATCATCCTCATAAACTGGTGGCATTTTCTGAGCTTTATTTGTGTTCTCATGGCCAACCCTTCTCTCCTCATAAAATTAAAGCACCATTTTGCCTTTCCTATAAAATCAAGAATGTTCATTTCACTTGCAAACATTCTTGCCTGACTTGGTTGACACATATAAGCCACTCTGGCGCTGCTCCATAATTCAAATCTTCAGTCTCTGCACCAAGTTTGCCCATTTTTCTGGTTTTCCTCTTAAGGTCTTTTTCTTTTTTGGCATCTTAAGGAGTTGTTCTTCCTGTTTTCTCCACTGTCTGATCAGACACTCAATGGAATAAGGTCCAAATTGTCTCTCTGCAGCTCTGTTTCCATGCTCTTCTGCATAGCTGATTATATTCAGTTTGATTTTGCAGAGTGAGACAATTGCTTACCGGTATTTATCTTTTTATTTTTTGGCATCTTTATGGGCTCAGAACGCTCAGGTCCCCATTGCATCTGCGCACTTTCCACCTCCAATTATGGCATTAACTGATGTCAGTAACAATAAGGCTCGTGATTGGAGTGATTGGAGGAAGCCTATTTGACAAGGTAAGGTCAGCTAGCACCTTCGTGGCTCCCTTCTTGGCTGATTTCAGTGTACAAGATGCCCCTCGATTTTTAGTCTAACAATTTTAGGGAAAAAATAGAGTGTCTTATACATGGAAAAATATGGTAACTCAAAGATCACACAGGTCAGAGTGGGAGGTAGAAAGAGGTGGAGACTTGGGGATTTGCCTAACATATTCCTCTTTGAGATTTGTTTCCATCATTGTTAGGTATAAGGTTGTATTTCTAAAGGTCACAAAGTAAAATGAACAGAGTAACAATGGTATTGTTAAATGTTTGAAGATTTTTCCTTTGATTTCAAACCTACCTCTATTTGCTATTTCTAAAGGATAGCCCCCAAATTACATTTATTGAACACTATTGTTACCCCCATTTTATATGGAAAACTGAACATCCTTATGAGTATTGTGTAGTCAGTCAGTTTGCCAAAGGTGACACAAAATTAGTAAGGGTTGGGTCCTCTGTTCAAAACTAAGCAATCTGGTTCCAGAGTCTGTTCTGAACCCTTATACTATATGGCAATAAGCATGGTAAAGTAGTTTGGTTTAATAAATAGTAGACTTTATATGTGAATAATCATTCCAATAGGAGTTTTTATTGGATCTCTCCATGGTCATGTGTGCATATCTGGATCATTAGGGTTGAAGCATAATTCCCCTGGTGTCTATGCCTCGAGGTACTAGAGACAGATTCTAGGAAGAATAGACTGGCTTTCACTAGATCAGTCTTGAAGCTTCAAATCCTTAAAAACAAATGAACATAAAATATTAAAAATGCAATTGTACCGAACAGTTAAGTTTGCTGTACCCTCTGGCACCAAACTGAAGTCCTAGTCATGGACACAACTGCTGTCAGGGAGATGAATAAAGTTTCCCCCCAATACACAGTGAAGTTTTTCCCTCCACAGAAATTATACCTAATATTGACGAAATACTAATGTGCTAAATACACACTAACTAGTAAAGAGTTCCTTGAGCACAGGAATTAGTTTGTTTATCTTTCTTTTTTTCGTCTTCCTTTTTTTTTTTTTTTTTTTTTACTACATCCTAGCAAGTCTTAGGAGCCCAAGAGATGCTGACAGCCCAGAAGAGAGGGAGAGAAAGAAAAGAGAATTAGACAGCTGTACTGGAGACTTTCAGGTGAGCAAGATGCCTTCCAAGTTTTTCTGTTGTTTTTACTTTTTCTCTTTTTTTGTGTGCAGGAACGTCCTGATCCCATCAGAAATACTCTTAACTCTCCCTTCACTCACACTCTGGATGCCTGGCCTCCTCCACCGCGCCTGCGCACACAGGAGGCCCCGCCGCGGCCCTGGGGCGGGGTCCCAAACCGCTAGGAGGGAAAAAGGAAGAGGAAGTTGTGGGAGGGCCCTCGTTGGGAGTGAACCGGAAGTGTAAGCGCTCCGCCTGCTTCTCGGCCAGGCGGAACCTGCTCTGTTGGGCCCTGTGGCTGCAAAAGAACTTTCTCCCGCCCCAACTGGCGCCGCGGCCAACGGCCTCGCCCGCCTGGCAGCCTCCCCCGCCTGCTCCTCTCTCCGCTCGGCGCGGCCCGTCTCCCTCTCGCCCGGCAGTGCCCGTCCGCTCCTGCCGCCGCCACCTCGCCTTGTGCCCGGCCCGGCGGCCCGCCCCGCTGCAGTCATGTGCGACAAGGAGTTCATGTGGGCCCTGAAAAACGGGGACTTGGATGAGGTGAAGGACTATGTGGCCAAGGTGAGCGGGCGACGCGTGGCGGAGGTGGGATGGAGCGGAGGCTGAGGGAGCCGCTGGGAGCGGGGCTGGCGGGGCGGGGGCGGAAGGCGGCCGGGATGGAGGTGGCACCGGGGAGCGGCCGTCGGGGAGCGTCGTAGCGGAAAGCGGGGTCGGGATCGCCGGGGCGTTCCGGGTCCGGTACCTGCGGGGGCTTCACCGGCGCCCCGCGCCTGCCGGGCCCTGGGGGGAGGGGAGGCGTGGTCACCGGCGCTCGGCCTCCCTTCCGAGCGCTGACCGTCGGAGTTCGGCCCTCTGCCCAGCCGGGGTTACTTCAATCTTCCTTTGAATGAAGTAATGCTCCGTCTTGGACCTGCCCTTGACGGAATGAAGTGTCTAAGTGATTAGAATCAGAAGGACTTCTTTTTAAAACTGCGGGCCTTTAATGAATTTAACGTATTCGGTGACCGTGAAAAAGAAAAAAACACACACACACACACAAAAAAAACAAACGGGTACCAGAAATAGCAGTGGTTAAACTTATGAAACTTGGTGTCACTTCACCATCGAGTCTTAACGTTGGGTGTGGCCTCTTCCTCCCCCCTCCCCTGCCCCACAGCAAATTCTTAATTTGCTTCAAGGGGGAAGGTTTTCGTGCGTGTTTAAGACACCTGGGTAGTTTTCAAACAAGCACGTGAACTTTAATCCTTTCTTCGCGATTCCGTCTGGCATGCTTACACGCGTGATAAGTCGTCGTGCAGTTTTAATCACAGCGTGTTTGAGGATGAAATCATGATGAAGACCGTTAATCTCAAAACTAACCTCAAACCAGGATCCACCCCGCGGTGGATGAGTGAGATTCTAAGCTGGCCTGCCCTTGGACCCTGAAATCGTGCCTTTCAGTTATGGGAGCACTTCCACATGTGATTCCGATAGGACGATCGTTTAAGAAGAAATCTCCTGGAACAAAAAGTATCGTTTTATGTCCGAGCCGTGGAGAGCACCTTGCTCACCTAAGCGCGTGGGAGCCCAGGGCAGGTTTTAGTTCTTCAGAGACCTGCCAGGAAGCAGGCGAGCAGAAGCGGAGTTTGTTCAACTGCTGGGTGGGGCAGGGTGGCCTGCTGAGGGTGTGTGCTCTCCTCACCGCTGCAGCTTAGCCTTCTTGCATGCAGCTTCGTTGTTGTTTGCGGTGGGTTTTTCGGACACTGTCCACCGCCTTCTCAGCTAGTGGCGGTCTGAAACCTGACTTACTGGATGTTTCCATGTAAAATTAAAGGGGAGAACGTACTGGGAACACTTCAGCCTACCGTGCACTTTCCAGGGGTGGATGCTGCCGCACTCGGAAGTGAGTGAGTGGGCTTTTGTTTGTGTGTTGTTACTGTGGAACCTTGAAATGTGAAAAGTGGGTAAGTACCGAGCGTACAGATACAAAACATAACAGTTTATGTCGCGTCTTTCCTGACACTTTGTTTTATGTTATCGTCCTTGTCAACCTTGTGAAGTAAGTCCTTTCATTAGTTTCATTTTACGGATAAGATTCCTGAGTTACAGGGCACTTAAGAAAAAAAAAAATTCAAAGTTACAGAGATTAAAATAATGATGAAGCAACGACTGCTGACTCCAACAGGTAGCCTCTTTAACCGCTCCCTCCGTGCATCCTCTCACAATCTAAAGTGTAGTTGCGAAGCATCTGATACCAAGGTTCCTAGGAGGCCATTCCCAAGGTTCCACATCCAGGCAGATAAATCGTACATAGTTGTCAATCACACAAACACACTTATGAAAAAATATGTGCCAATAACAAGGGATTCATTTATTTTCTGTGTATTTTTTTAAGTTAAGTCATTATGTTCAGTTTGATTTGAACTTTTTCCTAATGCTACCTTACTGCCTACTTTCAACAGAAAAAAGATGTGCATGAAAAGGAGGATAGACATTCAAAGAAAAGTAAAAGGAAGGTTTACTTTTAATTCAAAGAACTTGTTATCTAAAAAGGTTGGACTGTAATGTAATCCTATAAACAGATCATTGAGCTTTTTCCTTTCTTAGTTTTTTGGGGTTTTTTCCCCCCATATGGTTTTATTGATTTCAGAGAGAGGGAGAGAAAGGTAGAAACATTAATGATGAGGGAGAATCATTGATCAGCTGTCTCATGCACACCCCCTCCCTACTGGGGACTGACACCATAACCCCGCATGTGCCCTGATCTGAAGCCAACCATGATTTCCTGATCTGGTTCATGGTTGATGCTCAACCACTGAGTCATATCAGCCAGGCATCCTTTCTTAGTTTTTATTGAGTAACTTGAGTCTCTTAAAATATTTCTTGCTTTGTTAATGAAAAATAACAAAAAACAAACAAACAGCCAAGACCTAGCTCTTCAGTTTTTACTGGCTGAGCTCCCTTACTGTACCTATTCACTCGCAAGTCCTTAGAGCAGGGGTGGGGTCCCTTTTTTCCTCCAGGGCCATATGGATATTTATAACATTCGTGGGCCATGCAAAATTATCAACCTAAGAATTAGCCTGCTATTTAATTAACTCACGTCACCCAAATGCCTTGGCTGGGCCAGACCAAAGGATTTCTCGGGCCTCATACAGCCCTGGGGCTGGACGTTCCCCACCATTGCCTTAGATCATGGTTTCTCCTGCTCAGAGCCATCTGCCCTGCTTATTCATCCACTCACCCTTTTTATCTACCAATTAATGAACACTTGCTACCATTTTCTGAGTTTATGTAGTATGCATTTATCTGAGTTTTGTGCAAAGGAATTATATTTTAAAAAGTTGAACTTGTCTAGTTTTCTTCCTAAGGGGTTAAGAGCCTTTAAAATACTCTCCTCTGTTCTCTTGTGAAGCTCTCTCATTATTAAGTGAAATATTTTAATAGGCTCCCTTTTTTAAACTAATATTTTTTAAAAATCAATAATTGTGTTTTTCTACCTGCTCCTGACTTCTATACAGACATGTAAAGTATGGATAGGTATAAGTTGTTGGTTTGGGGTGAGTTCCTGAACTCTGATAAATCAGTTCAGAATTCCCAAACCATTGAAAATTGTATAGTTCTAAATGGAAAAAGAAAAACAGCATATAAAAACAAATGTTGATTCTTCCTATTAAATGTTCATCGGTAACATTAAAACAATACCTGAAACATTTTGGCTTTTTAACTGACCCAAAGACCATATTTAGTTAACTTATTGGTCCGAGGGACTTTGATGGTAAAGAAGTTAGACATAACGCTTGGCAAACTTAAGCATCTTCATTCAGCAGACTATGTGCAAAAGCTATCATACTTTTCAAGTAGTATGCAAGTAATAGATAACATCAAACACAACATTTAATTTATCCAATTGGAAGAGGAGTGAAAGCCAGCAATTAGATATTCATAGCCCTATTTTCAGTTTATATGCTTCCTCTGAGTGACATTATTTTTGCCTTCATCTTCCAATTCTGCCCTTATATTAATTTCTCCCATTGGAATTAATTCAGCTCTTACCTGAGCTCCAGAATGGATAGTTCTTTTCGATAAATTCCAAATTGAGGGTTCGTTTTCTTTTTCAAAAATTATTTCTGCGGGCTTCATTTTGACTAATGGCATCATGACCCAATTATTTGCCCAAACTAGAAATTAGGGATATTTTCCCAAATTTCTGAGTGTTATCAAGACTACCTTTTTAGTCTCTCTCATTCACTCCTTATTTCCTATCCTTGTTGCTATTTTACATTAGTTTTTGCCTCTTTCCTGCCTGGACTGTATTTTCCTTGACTAATTTTTCCCTCCTTCCTGGTCAGTCCGCACATTTTAGCTGGACCGACCTCTCTACAATGTAAATCTGGGTATGTTATCTTTTCAGCCAATCTCCTTCACTCCCTTAAAATACTTCTGTGATCCTTGCACCTCCTCCCCTCCCCCTTTTTTTAATGGCCAACTCCTTAGTTTGGCATACTTGGCTGTTCCAATCTGGCCTGTTCCTGCCTCTGTAAACTCTCCTCCAGACTCTGCCATGGTGTTTCTTGTATGTGCAGTCACCTTCCTTGACCAAGCCAGCTCACCTCAATCCCTAACCCCCAACCTGTTGAGCTTCTATTTATCCTCTTAGCTTAAATATCACCTCTTCCAGAAAACATTTTGACTTGTAATGGTGTGCTACTTCTTTTAGCGTTTCACTGATCAGATTGCTATGATTTTGTTTGCATCTGGAGGGTAGATGTTACGTTCTTTTTCATGTCTGTATCCCCAGTACAGTGCCAAGAAATTTCACACATTAAAAGCATATGTTCCAAGTAAGAAATTCTTTTTATTTGTCACTTATACTTCATTAGCTATAATGATGATTACCATTGACAGGATGACTTATGTTGCCAGGTACTATAAAGTGCTCTGCGAGATTTTTACCTCAGTTTTCATTTGCCCATTACCACAGCATTTCAGTATAGGTAATAGTATTCCCATTTTAAGGATGAAGAGATTTAAGAATTGAATTTAGAGAAATTAAGTAACTTAACAAGGTCATAAGTAAGTAGCACAACTGGAATTTAAACCCTGAGCAGTCTGAATTTGCTGCCCATACGTGTTTTACCATATCAGTCTACCTTGAAATGGTTATCTGGTTTCTTAGCTCACAGAAGGTTACAATCAGCATTAAAAAAAATGAGAAGTGCTTACAAGAGGCAGGCACAATTTATCTCTGACTATGAATGAAAAGTAGAAAAATGGCCATAATTAAACACTTTTTAATGTAACTATTTGAAAATAATTAGCATAAAGAAACAGCTCTGTAAACTTTAAATCTCATCAGGGGCTGTGTTTGCTCAAGATGTGTCTATAAAGAGACTATTTGAAAGCTTATGGAAACTTTTTTGTATTTATAGTCACTCATAATTTTGGGTTATAGTTTGTAATTATGATTCTATACAGTACAGAAAAAGTCACAATTGTGTCTATTTGCCTTAGGAAGAAATAAGTAGTACAGTATTGTGACCTGTTTGGAATGCTCTAAATCAGCGGTTCTCAACCTGTGGGTTTCCACCCCTTTGGGGATCAAACGACCCTTTCATAGAGGTTGCCTGAGACCATCCTGAATATCAGATATTTGCACTACGATTCATAACAATAGCAACATTACAGTTATGAAGTAGCAACGAAAATAATTTTATGGTTGGGTCATAACATGAGTAACTGTATTTAAAGGGCCAGAAGGTTGAGAACCACTGCTTTAAATTAAATAGCACTCTTTGAAAAAAGTATCGTCTTAAAGTTTTATCTATTTGAGCACCGTGATACTATGCACAGGTATAATATAATCTATCACATCAGCCCATAAGCATGGTCTTATTTTAGAAATATTAGAGATGAAGAGACTGAGACAAAGATTAAATAACTTGCCTGAGCTCATAAAGCTGTTGAGTTAGTGAAGCAGAAATTTTAACTCAGTCTCTCTGACTTCAAAGCTACTTGCTGTTACTTCAAACCATTGATCTTCATTTCTCAATAATGCTAGGTAACTTAGGGATTGCTGTATAATTGAGTATATGTGTTAAAAAGTAATGCAGGATGGTAATTATCCATTGAGACTACTTAGAGGTGAGCTTTGTGGAAGATTTTGAGGCTCTAGCTCACTTACAGGTGAATGTGTATGAGTTGTATTGATAAGTAATCCCAGATAATCTCCACTAGGTCTGATATGTGTACTCTTGTTTATAATGTGCCTCTATTTCACTTGCTGTGAAATACTATACATCAGGTCTCTTAACTTCCCTTTCTCTGTGGTTTCCTTTCCCTCTCCAGCCCCCATTCTAATTACATCTGCCTTTGACACTCTGATAGGTTTGAAAAGTAGCAGGGGTGTACCCTGTGAAAGCATAGGATCTCATGAAACAGAGTAAAGTGTCAACTCTAATCTTTAGAAATTGCAAGACTAATTGGGATCACTTTTAATTTCATAATAAAAGAGACAATTTAAAAGGTCCTGATTCAATCTAATTTGCAATTATTAGTTTTATGAAATTTCCTTTTTTAAAATTATCAATTTCTATAGCAGGGCTAGTGACCCAGTCAGCAAATATATCAGCTTGTATAAGATATAGATGCCCTCAGTAGATATAGAAAGGTTAATATAAATACTTTCCTTCTATTAGTTTTTTACTCTTTTTTTCTTTGAATATAAAATAAAGGCTTTTTTTTATATTGGAAAGCAAATGTTCACTCAGATGTCATAGGCTGTTTATAGTGTTTTTCTTTGAGATTTTTAAACATTATACTTACACTAGTACAGACAGTTAAAGGTATAATAAAGCTGATTTATATTATAAATATAATGTATACTTATTACTTAAAAGATAAAGCTGAATTGAATAGAATAAAGTGCAACTAGTGTTCCATTGCCCATTCCCCTTACCCGGGTGGTATCTTTCTTTAAAGTATAAAACTTACAGATATTCTTAAGACAGGTAAAAGAAGATTAAAATTGGCCCATGATCCTACTATTTAGTTAGTTCCTAGTAATTTTAAAAGATTAAATTAATTTAGATACAGATTAGAAAATGAAACACCTATGATTCTATTGCCCAGTCCCTGTGAACAAAGGAGCCATTCTTAACAGATTCACAAAACTAATTTCAGGAAAAGATAGAAAATTCACTTATTCTCTATTTAAAAAAATTCTGTGCATATTTCTGCACTTTGCTTTTTTAAATGCCTTAATAATACATCTTAGGTTGCACATTGAAATTTATTTATCTGCCACCTCCTATCTATTATTTTTTATTAAAATATATTTTTATTGATTTTAGAGAGGAAGAGAGAGATATAAAACATCTGTATATAGTAAAGCCTAAGCAACTGGCTGACCTTTCAGCTGGCTGACCTGTAGCAATGACCTGCACTGACCACCAGGGGGCAGATGCTCAGGAGCTGCCAAGCTGTGGTGACTTGGCAGCTGCGGTTCTCAGGTGATGCACCTGGAACCAGAGAGGAAGGAGCCCGATTCTGGGGTGTGTCATCCGAGAACTGTCCTCTCATAATCTGGAACCCCTTGAGGGATGTTGGGAAGCCAGTTTCGGCCCAATCCCCACAGGCCAGGTCAAAGGACCCCACCAGTGCATTAATCTGTGTACCAGGCCTCTGGTCAATGAGAAGAGAGTATCATTGATTGGTTGCCTTCTGCATTCCCCTCCCACCCCCCACTGGGGAATGAGCTTGAAACCCGGACATGTGTCCTGACCAGGAATGGAACTGTGACCTCCCGGTTCATAGGTTGACCCTCAACCACTGAGCCACACCGGCCAGGCTGCCCCCTCCTTTTTAATGATATATGGCATTCCATTTCATGGATAATTTATTGAACTAGTGCTCTATGATAAGCATTTTGTTTCTAGCTTATTTTTGTAATTAAATGGTGTTGTAGTTACTACCTTTAAATATATATATATATATATATATATATATATATATAT
>PVJC01049509.1:0-12145 GCA_004026665.1 Murina feae | reverse complement strand
AGCCTTGATGGTGTGCCTGGGGGCAGGCCCCCAGCAGGTAGACACACACAGGAGGACTGCTCTGAGCCTCAGATGCGGCTGGGGGCAGGTCCCCAGTGGTGACACACACACACACATACACACACAAGGCGCCTGGCAGACTGGGGCCATCATAGGACATCCACTGAGGGGTCCCAGACTGTGAGAGGGCACAGGCCGGACTGAGGGACTCCCTCCACCCCGAGTGCACAAATTTTTGTGCACTGGGCCCCTAGTATATATATATAATCATCTCCATAAATCCACACAGATTTAGCACCATGCTTAGTTATTAGAATATTATTGATTATGCTCCTTATGCTGTACTTTGCATGTGCATGACTATTCTATAACAAACAATATGTACTTTTATTTCTTATATAAATCCTTCTTTTTCCTGGCCACACAAAGTTTAAATTGCTTTAATATCAAATAATATTTGATTACATTCACCAATACAACAATAAATATTTTGGTGACTGCTATGAGCAAAATACTGGAATCAAAATTTGTTATACAAATTGTTTAAGCATTCATACTTGCATACAGAGCCTATAACTATGACTTGTGTTATAAAGCAGAAACAAAAATTCTAAGAAATGTCAAAAGCAATGTGTGATTCCCTGCATATTAGTTCAAAATATAGGAGTTGGTGAGTTCTTTGTCAAATATTCCAGAAAAATGTGGAAAGTCAGCAGGACCTCAAGCAAGGTAAATTTTAAATGGGGAGTGAAGAATACTCTGAGAATAGCAGAGTGAAGAAAGGCGCAGAAGTAATAATGAAGTAGGATCAATATTAAATTTGGGGTTCTTTTGAAAAGTAAGACTGGAAACATGATCTTTTGGATTCTTGTTTCCCACAAATGTTCAAAACTATTTAACAAAATACCAATAAATGTACTGTGCTCAAACTGCTGAAGAAAGTCCTGAAATAGGGAAATGGTGAACAGTTTTATTCATGCTGAACTTCTCAGAGAATGTAACATACTGACATACATTATATGTCTCTACACTGGAGATAAATATTTCAGGGTGTGTTTTTTTTTTTTTTGTAGAATTAAATGGCTATAAAACAACTCTATTGCATTCTTATTAACATTTGGAATAACACTATTTAAACTCAATTTGGGAAATATTGTAGCATAACTTTTAATACCATACTAAAGGTAATTAAGTGCTTCATTTTCTAGTCTTGACTTCCACACTTACCAAGTATAAGAATATTTTTAGTAACAAAAAAATTGCCTGGATCCCAATAAAATAGTAACCGTATTAGTTATGTGATTAAAAGTATTCATAGCTGGGATGAAATTTCTGGTTTCAAATCCCAATTTGCTACTCACAAGACATGTGACTTTGTACATGTCTTCTCTTAGTTTACCTTGTCAGCTGCAAATTAAAGATAGCAATCATATTTCTCATTCTTATGTATGTTTACATGTCAGTGTAGGCATGTGTTTGAATGTGTGTGTGTGTGGGGGGGCGGGGGGGTGGGTGTTTGGGTGGAGGAATAAATGAGATCACTCTAACAAAACTGACTGGCACAAAATAAAACCTCAAAAATATCAGGATGGGCTATTGAGAAATATATATAATTTCTAAAACTTAAAAATCGAGTAGTATTTGAAAGTAGTATTTAATTAACATCACCTTACACATTTGGAACATAGAGGTACTATTTGTTCAAGGTATTTATTTAATGTGCCATCAGTGTGTGGTGTCTACACGGATTTATAATCCCTCGTAACACTCAAGGGAGTAACTGCTTCAGGCACTGCAGAATGACTGAAGGCTTCTGAAGAGAGAAATGACAGGAAGAAAGGTGTATTTAAAAAGATAAATTTTGTGTTAAGAATGGAAAAAAGGATCCAGGCAATGAGAGACAGGTGGCAACAAGATTAGTGAAAAGACAATGCTATTCCCCAAGAGCTGTGTGCATGTAAGTATTATTTCACGAAAATGTCAATAAATGGCTTCAAGGCAAGAATTTTATTATATGCTTTAGAAATGCTCACCTGTTTTAGTATAAATAAAATCAGAGAAATTTCTATAAGAAGCACAAATGCAGAGACAGAAGAGAAAGTTATGAGGTATATAATTCTTAACATGAAACCAATGATGAAGCTAATCTTCACCACCATTGCAGTCCTGCTGGAGTCCTATGTGGCAAGCCAATGACATGAACTTTAACATAAAATGGAATATAGGGAAAGGTGGAATATAAGGAAAGGTGTATTAAGTCCAAGGCTGAAGAGACCTAATATAGGATTTGTTTTAGGATACACTCTTTTGTGTAACTCAAAAATTTTCTTGAGTTAGAAGAGATAATGCATGTGCAGAGGAACCCAATAAATGGCATATTATATTTCAGAGAAGACATTCTGGTAGCTAGAACTATAGCTTATTGAAACCAGAAGTTATTTAATAACATGTTTTTAAAATAAAATAACAAAAAGATTTTTTTTCTTTCTTTCTTTCTTGGAGAGAATGAAGTCAAATGTGCATGATGGGGTATCTAATTTTTATTGCTATATGTGCATCTACTACTTAAATTAAAACTAAAATTCTGACAGATTGATTATCTAAATTGCAATGCAAATCTTTGGGATATTGATTATATTCAAACAACATTTCAAACACAAGTATGTACCATACCTGTATGTAGTATTTTCTCAAAACATCTTCTAAAGCAGGTGATTTGGTGCAATGTCAACCAACATTCATTTGGGGGTAAAGAAAAGTCTGTATGCCTTTTGCTAAAATATGGATTGGAAACACAAAGTAGGTTGAAATTCAAAGGAATTGCAGTAATAGTAAATGAGATTTAGGTAAATAATGTAAAAAATATAACAAATTCTCATAAAAGAAACAACATGATGCTTGTTGTAGTACTGTTAACTCTCAGGTTTGTTAATTAACAATTAAAGCAATCAATTTTAATCACATTTAATTAAGATAATTTAGATTCTAAGGTATTCTGTATTGGTAAAAAGCAAAAAAAGAAGAAAGAATAATATTATAGAAGATGGGTTTCTTTATGTTTGCATACACTTGTAAAAACTAAAAAATTTAAATATTTAAATTTTAAACTTTAAATACTTAAATTAAATAATTTAATAAAAACTAGAAAATGTTTGGAAAAATTATAGTTTTATCCTAAATTCTTATTTTGAAAAATAAATACATGTGCTGCCCATATGTTATTACAATGCTTTAAGTTATTTAATAACATGTTTTTAATTAATCTATTATATAAAAATAGCAGGGTGCTAAAAGCATCTAACTAAAGTCAAATATAGGATTTGTTTTAGAATACTCTCTTTTGTGTAACTCATAACTTTTCTTGAGTTAGATGAGATAATGCATGTGCAGAAGAACCCAATAAATTATATCTAATCTAATAAAAGAATAACATGCAAATTAACCCTCACTCTGTTACACCTAAGCCATGCCCACCAGCCAATCAGAGTGACAATATGCAAATTAACCCAGCCAAGATGGTGGCCAGCAGCCATGGAGCTAAAGCAAACAGGAGGAGGAAATTGCCTGCCCAGGCCAGCTGTGGCCTCTACTCAAGGCAACAAAGTTTCACTTATAGAAACCATGGAGCTGAATCTAACAGGAGGCTTCATTGCCTGCCTAGACAGAATGTGGCCTCTGCTCAAGGCAACAAAGTTTCAATTATAGAATATAAATAAACCCCAGAAACTTGCTTCCAGCCAGCCTCACTGGGACCTTGGGTCAATGGGAGCTGTGCCCAGCCTGCAAACAGCCCTCAGCTCCTCACCCAGGCTGGCCAGGCACACCAGAAGGTAGACATCCCCTGAGGGGTCCCAGACTGGTCCCAGACTGTGAGAGAGCACAGGCAGGGCTGAGGGACCCTCCGAGTGCACAAATTTTTGTGCACTGGGCCCCTAGTATTATATATCAGAGAAGACATTCTGGTGGCTAGAACTACAGCTTATTGAAACCAAAGATGTTCTGGAACACAGAACAAAACTAGATACCCATTTCCAATAGGTCTTTTCACAATTCATGTATTAATGGTGCTATTGCACATAAGATTTCTCATGAATTTACTCTTCATCACTGTGATATCAGGTTTGTAGCATAGCATGTGAAAATATAATTCTATCAACTCAGGAGTATTTGTGATAAAGCAAAATTTGTTAAATAGGGTTGTGGTTATGGCACATCCCATAACTTATCCCAAGTATGTAGTTCTAGTACACCATGGTGTTTTAAAACTCCTCATTAGAGATTCTCTTTTATTCCCATTAGAAATGTAGTTCTTAAAACACAGCATAACATTTTAAAAAATATCCCCCTTTTATGAGAAAAATTCAGGAGAAAAATTATTTCATTAAGAAATTTCAGTACAGCTAATAAAGTGATTTCAGAATTTTAGTTTTAATTTAAGCAGATGCACATATAGCAATAAAAATTAGATATCCCATCATCTACATTTGACTTCATTCTCTCCAAGAAAGAAAAAAAGAAAGAAAAAAGCTTTTTGTTATTTTATTTTAACACTATGAAGCAGACAGATATCTCAAAATATCTGATGTGCTTTCTTTACCTCCAGGCATAAAGGAATAGAAAAAGAATCCTGTAAGCCTTATTACAAAAATGCTCTAATACTTTTCACTATTAAAAACATGCAAATGTAAGAAATAATTATCTGATTTCATTTTTAATATGTTAAATTCACACACAAAAGAAAATCAGCATAATCATCAACTAAAGAATGGAAGTGGTATAAAAGCAGCAGGGGTCATAATGCTATTTCAATATATTTCTTTAATTATATTCATTCAAAAATGGTTATTCACCACCTATTTTGCTCCAGACACTGAATCCAGCATTTAGCGTATAATTTTCAAACCTCACAACAACCCTATTAGTTAGTTTTCTAATTTCATAAGATGAGGAAATTTGACTCAGGCAGTGAGGGGTTTATATATATACTAGAGGTCCGGTGCACAAAAACTTGTGCACCTCAGCCTAGCCTGTGCCCTTTTGCAGTCTGGGTCCCCTCGGGGGATGTCCACCTGCTGGCTTAGGCCCGCTCCCTGTGGGAACAGGCCTAAGCTGGCAGTCAGATGTCCCTCAGGCAGCCTGGGAACCCTCAGGGGATGTCCACTTGTCAGCGGGGAGCAGGCCTAAGCTGCAGTCGGACATTCTTAGAACTGCTGAGAAGGCAGGAGAGGCTCCCACCACCACCACTGTACTGGTAGCCATCAGCCTGGCTTGTGGCTGAGCAGAGAGCTCCCCTTTTGGGAGCACACTGACCACCAGGAGACAGCTCATGTATTCAGCGTCTACCCCCTGGAGGTCAGTGTGCGTCATAGTGACCAGTCATTTCTAGTCATTCTGCTGTTAAGATCAATTTGCATATTACCCTTTTATTATGTAGGATAGAGGCCTGGTGCATGAATTGGGATCAGCTGGTTTGCTCTGAAGTGTGTCTCGGATCAGGGTGGGGTTCCCACTGGGGTGCCTGGCCAGCTGGGTGAGGAGCTGATGGCTGTTTGCAGGCTGGCAACTGCTCCCAGCGACCCAAGCTGCTAACAAGGCTGGCTGGAAGCAGGTATCTGGGATTTATTTATCTTCTATAATTGAAACATTAGTATGCCTTGAGTGGAGGCTATAGCCAGCCAGGGCAGGTGGGAAGCTTGGTTTCCTCCATCGCCAGGGCAACCAAGCCTCCTGCTTACTCCAGCTCCATGGCTGCCAGTTGCCGTATTGGTTGGGTTAATTTGCATATAGTCTCTCTGATTGGCTGGTGTGCATGGCTAGGGTGTAGTGGAGTGACACCAATTTGCTTTTTTCTCTTATATTTGTATAGATAAGTCTGTGTTCACTTTTGTAGGAACTTACAGTGAGCATAAAAAGTAGAAACGTGCACTCAAAATAATAAACCAGTACATGTCAAATGAAACAACCACCATGTAGAAAATATTTGCTTTAAATCAGAAAAATAGAGATAGATGTTTGAAGTGATTTAAGGAAAGTTTAATGAATAAAATAGCTTTTTCTTTTATTTCCTTTTGGTCCAAGTCTATACACCAAATTGAAATGTGCCTCAGCTTTCAAATAGCATTGTTTAAAGATCTTATTTTTAAGAATCAAATGACTTTAACTGACTAATAAAAAGAACCAAATAATCATGGCAACTAAGTGATCATTGTACAGATATTTACTCTTTAAAATTTGTATTGAATGTATTGGGGTGACATCTAAACTAATAAAAGCGGAATAGTAAAATTAACCATTTCTTCGGGACGCCCACAGCCAATCAGAGTGACTGTATGCAAATTAGCCCAGCCAACATGTCGGCTGCCACTCACAGACCTGAGTAAACGTTTAGGCAGTGTCCATTGCAGCAGGAGCTAAAGCAAAACTACCTGCTCGCTGGCTCCTTAGCCTTTGGCCTGAAGCAAAACACACATTTGCAACAATTAAGTGTAACAATTGTTTCATTATAGAAGCCGCGAGGTGAGGCAGAGGAGGCTTCCTTAGTAAAAGGCCTTGCCTTAAAGGACCAGCATCAATTATGGGAGATAAACTCCAGAACCTGCGTCCAGCCGGCCTTACTGGGACATTGGGTCAATGGGAGCTGTGGGCAGCCTTAAAGCCCCTCACTCAGCCTGGTCAGGCACACCAGCAGGTGGACATCCCCCGAGGGGTCCCAGACTGAGAGAGGGCACAGGCCGGGCTGAGGGACCTCCCGAGTGCACAGAGTGGCTGCAGGGCAGGACAGCGCAGGACCCAGGACCCGCGAGTGGGAAAGAGGCGGCAGGGTTGGAGGGCACCGGGAAGCGGGTAAGAGGCAGCAGGGGGTCGGCGGCCTGCTTGGTGGGCTTCCCAGGCCCTTGGAGGGTCTTCGGGGAGCGGGAAAGAGGCGGCAAAAGGTCAGCAGCCTGCTTGGTGGACTTCCCAGGCCCCTTGCAGGGCACCAGGAAGTGGGAAAGCAAGGTGGTGGGCTGGGGAGTGGGAAAGAGGCAGCAGGGCGGTCTCGGCCTGCTTGACAGCTGCCCAGGCCCTTTGCGGGGCACCGGGGAGCGGGAAAGCAAGGCTGCAGGGACCAGGGGCCTGCTTGGAAGCTCCCCAGACCCCTTGGCGGCACCGGGAAGTGGGAAAGGAAGCAGTAGGGGACGGGTGAGTGGGAAAGTCGGTGGCCTGCTTGGCGGCTCCCCAGGCCCTTTGGGGGCCACTAGAGAGCGGGAAAGCAAGCTCTTGGGGGCTGGGGTCCTGCTTGGCAGCTCCCCAGACCCCTTGGTGGCACCGGGAAGTGGGAAAGAAAGGTAGCAGGGGACGGGTGAGTGGGAAAGAGTTGGTGGCATTCTTGGTGGCTTCCCAGGTCCCTTCCGAGGATCAGGGAGCAGGAAAAGGCTGGCCTGACCACGAGGCGGGGTTTTCCCTGCTTTCTGGTGGCTGGAGGAAGATGGGCAGTAGGCAAGCTAGGGAGGCAGGCAGCACCCAGCCCTGGTCACAGCTCAAAAAAGAGAACAACATGCAGGGGAGGGCAAGAGTCTGAGAGATCAACATAGAGGGGGTGCCTGCTCCAAGCCTTGATGGTGTGCCTGGGGGCAGGCCCCCAGCAGGTAGACACACACAGGAGGACTGCTCCGAGCCTCAGATGAGGCTGGGGGCAGGTCCCCAGTGGCCACACACACACACACACACACACAGAAGGCACCTGGCAGACTGGGGTCATCATAGGATATCCACTGAGGGGTCCCAGACTGTGAGAGGGCACAGGCTGGCTGAGGGACTCCCTCCACCCTGAGTGCACAAATTTTTGTGCACCGGGCCCCTAGTTAGTTATTAAAATTACATAGTTTTCAGATATTCAATTCTATAATATATCATGATCATATTATATTGTATGCTCACTACTCTAAGTGAAGTCTTCTTCTATCACCATTTATTCCCTTATCCCCATTTTTCTCTGGTAATCATCATACTGTTGTCTGTCTAGTAGGTACTTTATTTGTTTGTTTTTGCTTATTTCCCTCACCTCTTTCACCCAGCCTTCACCCCCCTGACAACTAACAGTCTGTTCTCTGTAGAAATTTTCTATCCACTCCATCCTGTACTGCACACACATAGCACCACATGGAGATTTATACAACTCTCACAGTAGTGCATACTATGGACAAGTTTGAGGAGAATTGAAAAAAGACTAAATGAGGAGGAAATTCTACTGTCAGTCATTCTTTAAAAACACAGAAAATAGAAAGTAAGATTATAGTACTCAGAACTCCTGTGTCTTTCAGAGAATCTTTTTAAAAATACAGAGTGATATCTTACCAATATCATATAAATGCAGATGAGGGATTAGAGAAAGATGAGCCTTCAAAAAGTATGATAGAGAGTGTTAGTGCATAATATTATACTGTCACTGCACAGTATTCTATTGTGTGTATTGCTTATTTTGTTTTCTTTGCCTTCCATAAAGGCTTGACTCAGCTGGGCCATGTGGATTTAAGATTGGGTCTGTGAACAAAGTGACTGGGACACCACAGAGGAAGCGGTACTGGCAATACTCTTGCCACCATTCCTTACACAAGACAGTGTGGGGTTGTAGTGGCCATTAGCAGGAAGTAGGATAGAGATTTATTATGTCAAAAATTTCAATAATAGATTCTCAAATGGAGCTTTTTTTTTAAATCTATGTTATTATGGATTTTGTAAAGAGAGAGATAGGGAGATAGAAACATCAATCAGCTGCTTCCTACAAGCACTCTACGGGATTCCAGCTAGGAACCCAAACAGCAACTGGAGCATGTGCCCTGAACAGGAATCAAACCATGACCTCCTGGTTCATAAGTCAATCAGTGCTCTACCCCAGAGCCACACCAGCTGGGCCAAAATGGAGTTCTTTAGTTGGCACACTTAGCAACTACTTTGTTGAGGAAGGTGAAAATATATTTCACTCAGAAAAAATGGTCAGTGTTTCCTGGAAGATCACAGAATTCAATGTTATTTTTTTAAATATGCTCTTACCACATTCAATTCCAACTTTTAATTAATCAAGGAGACATTATGAGAAACCAAGTAAATTTGAAGGGGGGGGCATCAGCGGATAAGAGCACAGCCTCACCACCACCCAGACTGGCCTTTGACACCACCCCTGACCCACACAGTAAGCTGCATGCCAGTGGGAACTGCCAAAGAACCTCTGCTGTGGGTTTCAGAACCCCACTGAGAATCACAGAGTCACACACACAATCCCAGCTCTGGTTCTAGGACCCTGCAGTGAGTTGCAAAGCAGTAAGACCTTGCAGGTGACCTTTGCCATGATAGCTGGGAACCCAAGCAAATCCATAATACCTTGTATGATGATATCGGGGTTGAGCCACATAGGCTGACAACATGTGAGGAGACTCCATCCTCAAATGGGACAATAAAATTCAAGACCCAACTACATCAGGAGAACCCAAATAACTTAAATAAGGGGGCTTTCTTACAATATTCAACTCAAGAGATCTGAGAGACTGCAACACTGGGTCCCACAAAACTGCTATTACATAGGATCACCCCCCAAAAATCTAGTGAGCATAGCAGTTTGAATTAAGACATAGAAATAAATAAAGAGGGACAGAAAAAATGGGGAGATGAAGAGACAACCTCCAAAAGAAAGAAAAAGAGGAATCTCTAGAAAAGAACTAAGTGAAATGGAGGCAAGTAATTTGTTAGATAAAGAATTCAAAGTAATGATTATAAGGATACCCAAACATCTGTCTGATAATTACTAGCAACTCAATGAGAATCATAAGGGACTGAATGAGAAATATACAGATAAGAATCAAGAGGAAGAGAATAACATCATAGCTACAGTAAATAACACAATTGAAGGTTCCATCAGTGGACTAGAAGAAGCTAAGGACCAAATAAGCAAGTTAGAATACAGGGTGAAGAGATCCAAATGGCAGCCAACAGGATGGCAGTGAGGAAAAGAGTATGAGTAAGAGAGTGAAAGGGGAGTGTGTGTATATGTGGGGCATATGTGTATGTGTGAGTGAGGGACAGTTATATTCCACAGAACTGTTGGGGGCTGGAAGACCAGGCTCCCCTAGCCTGGCAGCCTCTACTACTGCTGCAATCTCTCTTGGGGTGGCAAACTCTGCAGCAGAGACTGCACCATCTTGAAGGGGAGAGTGGCTGTGACTGGGAGCCCAGCCTCAACTCCACCCAGGGAGACCTCAACACCACCTGGGACCCTATAGCCACACCAGTCAGGGACCTGCTGCCTCAGTTGTGAGCCCACAAACACTGAAACTCCAGCCTCCCTGGCCACAGGCTCCTAAAAAGTTTGTCCAGGGAGAGACAAGGTAGAGGCCAAATAGATAGACAGATCCTGTGCCTTCTCATGAAGCAGATAGAAGATACAGCTAAATCAAATACCCACCAGGAACTGGTGAATTAAACAAAGCTAGTGAGACAATCCATGGATGGAAATATCAGAGGTTGCCTGGAAGGAGGTGGGATAGGGTGTCTGGGCTGGAGGGAGAAATGCACACACAGATGGGATTAGAGTCCCAGAGAGAGACGGCACACCACCAAATCTGCAGCCCTTGGGGACAGTGTAGCAATTGAATGTGGAAGGAGGTCCACAGGGCTGCTGGCAGTGGGAGAATCTAGATCTAAGCCCACAGCCATGGGAGGGTGTGCCCTGAAAGGCACCCTGAAGTTCTACACTGGCCACACAGTGCCGGTGGGAGAGAGATGCACAGTGGCACAGTTGTTCTATCTTTATATTTTCCTTGCTTTTATTTGATAAACCCAATGCATAGGATCTTTTGATTACAAACACTGAGGCTGTGGTGCAGGGGAAGGTGGTTTCATGGAAGCTGGGGTACAAAATAGGGAAAGGTAATCAGGAATCCAGCTCTGGGACAGTCTGATCCCTCTAACCCTGAACAGACATTTTTCTTCTGAAGATCAGACCCTTCCTAGCAGTGCATCCACACCCAGCCTTGAGCTCAGGCAGGAAAACAAAGATTCTAAATATCCCCAGGTATTCCTAAGAGACTGGGTTGAGGAGTCATTTGGTCCCAGGAACTAATACAGAAACACCACCACCTAGAGGCTGTGTTGGAAATAGATGCATGTGTAAATACAACTGGAAGCAGGCAGAAAGACAAAGTGGGCAGATTGATTCCCCTCCCTAAAACCAAGGTCTGACACAGAGGAGCGGTGGTTCGCTGGGAAATTCAAGATGGTGTTGACTGCCTAACAGGAAACTGAGACAAGGCAGGTAGAACAATAGAGAGGGCTCTTGAATCAGTCCCCATAGGACATTAAAACCAAGCTAAAGCAAATGAACTTTACTACTTCACTTTTTTATTTCTTACGTAAGAAATTTTTAAAAATGTTTTTTTCTTTTCTTTATTTTATTACTAGGGGCCCGGTGCACAAAAATTTGTGCACTCGGGGTGGAGGGAGTCCCTCAGCCCGACCTGTGCCCTCTCACAGTCTGGGACCCCTCAGTGGATGTCCTATGATGGCCCCAGTCTGCCAGGCGCCTTTTGTGTGTGTGTGTGTGTATGGGTGTGTGTCATCACTGGGGACCTGCCCCCAGCCCCATCAGAGGCTCGGAGCAGTCCTCCTGTGTGTGTCTACCTGCTGGGGTCCTGCCCCCAGGCACACCATCAAGGCTTGGAGCAGGCACCCCCTCTATGTTGATCTCTCAGACTCTTGCCCTCCCCTGCATGTTGTTCTCTTTTTTGAGCTGTGACCAGGGCTTGCCTACTGCCCATCTTCCTCCAGCCACCAGAAAGCAGGGAAAACCCCGCCTCCTGGTCAGGCCAGCCTTTTCCTGCTCCCTGATCCTCGGAAGGGACCTGGGAAGCCACCAAGCAGGCCGCCAACTCTTTCCCACTCACCCGTCCCCTGCTGCCTTCCTTTCCCACTTTCGGTGCCGCCAAGGGGTCTGGGGAGCTGCCAAGCAGGACCCCGGCCCCTGCAGCCTTGCTTTCCCGCTCCCTGGTGCCCTGCAAAGGGCCTGGGCGGCCACCAAGCAGGCCGAGACCCCCCCTGCCGCCTCTTACCCGCTTCCCAGTGCCCTCCAACCCTGCTGCCTGTTTCCCATCACGGGTCCTGAGTCCTGCGCTGTCCC
>PVJC01049508.1:0-12126 GCA_004026665.1 Murina feae | reverse complement strand
GAAATCAACCCAAGTGTGGGAGCACGGAGCACACAGAGCTGCACCCGGGCCGGGCTTAGGGAGATTAGGGGCTGCCATCCACAGCGCTGGCTGCGCAGAGCAGGTACCCTACAGGCTGCAGCAGTGTTAGCCACCAAGGTTGTCATGTGGCAACATGGGAAAACACTAGAGATGGCAGAAGGAAGGCCCTGGGGATCAAAGTGTACATAATACGATTAGGTTCATCTCAGACAAAGTGAAAGTCAGCTTTAGAAAATGTGGGTGGAAATGGACCAAAAATATTAACAATGGCCATAGTTAGATTTTCATTGTGTTTTTTACTCTTTAGTATTTTTGAGAGGAAAAAAATTAGGGAAGTGCAAAATGAAAGCATCTTTTTTTTTAATCCTTACCTGAGGATATTCTTTCCATTGATTTTTTTTTTTTTTTAGAGATAGTGGAGGAGAGGGAAGAAGGGGAGAGAAAGAGAGGAGAAGAGAGAGAGAGAGAGAGAGAGAGAGAGAGAGAGAGAGAGGGAGAGAGAGAGAGAGAAAGAGAGAGAGAGAGAGAGAGAGAGAGAGAGAGAGAGAATCGATGTGAGAGAGATACACTGATTGGTTGTCTCTTGCACCCATCCCAGGGATCAAGCCTGCAATCTAGGCACATGCCCTTGACCGGGAATAGAACCTATGACCCTTCAGACCATGGGCCAACGCTCTAACCTCTGAGCCAAACTGGCCAAGACAGGAATCTTCTTTTAAAAATTAAAAAGAGATAAAATAAAAGAGTTACAATCTTTGGGTGTCCCTGGGAAATTCTTGGAGAGTAGGCACTGCTCCACTGTGGTGATGGAGGTCTTATCACTGTGCCTCCTGATTTAAAACTGAACGACTGTCATTCTACTTGCTGGATATTTCCACTCTAACTCGCCTGGGAGTGTGGAGTATGCTGAGAGCTAATTAAGTTTTGACTAGCTGAACACTATTTTACCAGGATATTATTTCTTCTGGAATTTCTCCACTTTCCTTTTAGTGATTAATTTTAAAATATATCAAAGTTACAGAAAAGTTGCCAGAACAGCACAAGAGATTTCCATATCTCCTGGAAGTGGTTTAAGTGTTAGCACATTCTCTCTATCACACTGTCTATCTACCTGTGATCATTAATCCATTTGTCTTTTCTTGGAACTACTTGTGAACAAGCTACAGAAACACCTCAATATTACAGTGTGCTTTCCTCCAATGACTAGACATGCACAAACACCGCTACCCTCCTGATGAGGAAATCCACACCGATACCTTAGCATCAGGCCCGAAGATTCCATTCCAATATTGCCAACTCTCCCAATGCGGCCTCTGCCAGGATCAAGCATCGCATGTAGTTGCCATGTCTTTCCAGTTCCTTCTGTCTCTCGTGCTCTTGGTAACCATGGAAAGAATGAGGTGTGATGGACAGGAGAGGCCTCCGCCACAGGAGTGCACACCGAGTCAGCGCTTCTCACCGCTGCGGCCGCGCCCCCACTGCGAAGTCATCGTCCCCTCACTTGCGATTGATCAGGATTTTATGGAAGACATTCTGAGACTACGACTCATACCCTTTCCCCATCACGTTCCACCCACCAGCACAGCACCTAGCGCTGACTCCTGCCTTAATTGCCCCCTTACAACACTTCCCACGGTAATGCCCACTCCCAGCATTCCTTTCACAGGCACCAGTCAGCTCTCTGCTCTGGGAGGAGCCTCCATTCCCCCCACCCAGGCACCTGTGGCTTGGAGAGGAGGACCGGAACCCAGTGGCAATGCTTGTGTCGGCGTGGACTCCTGGGTGCCCATTATACTTAAGGGGTTGTAATCCATTACCATCATTTATTTTGATGCTCAGATTGTCCAACATGTAACTAGTAAAGGCTTCTTTCATCTCGATCGTCAATCTTTCAGACAAAATGACATAAGAAATCTCCAACAAACCCTTCAGCAATGTTATTCTTGTTCTCTAAAAAAAAACCCAAAAAAGTACCCTCGTGTCATAGGTAATCAATTCTTTAGCATTCTTAATTTTTCCAGGAAAAAAAAAATGGGGTTGAAATAGGGTGTGGGGCTCATAAACCATGGAATGTTCTAGCTTACCCCTGGTCACCAAAAATTACTTCTATTAACGTAAGGTTCGGAGGATGGGCGGCCTGGGATTCCTGGTTAAAGGCCACTCCTCCGCCGACCAGCTGTCCACTTGCAAGTAGCCTGCCTGCCGCGGCCTGCCGCTCACGGAAGGCCCGTGTTGGAGCTCAGGGACAGCCCTGGTGCTGGCGACACACGTTTCATGGCTGGATCAGGCCCTGGAGATCCCACTCCCGACCACCCCACCGTCCACGCTCCAGGCAGCACCTGGCCGAGTGCACAGGCAGCGGCCTCCTTCACAGCCCTCCCTGTCGTTTATGATGCCGACAGAATGGGCCGCATGCAGATGACTTGCTATCAAAATAGCACTGAGCAAGGCTCGAATTAGTCAACCGATTCGAGAGTCTTGTAAGCCCAGATGGAGGGAAGAGGAGAGCAAAGTGGAGACAGCAGAGGAACAGATGTACGCGAGGGAACTGTCGGAAACGTTGTCAGCCCTTCCCCACGTGCTGTGAGTCAGGGCGGCTCCACGCGCTGACCTGCTCTGGAACTGAGGGTGTTTTCCCACTCCCCAGGCCACAGGCTTCTCATCGGAGAAAAAAACAAAGCCTCAATCGGAGGCTTGGCTGGTGCTGCTGACGCTTGACTGTGAGAAGCCCACAAGAGACCCGCCATTACCGTCAGCTTGGATTGACAGCACAGACTGTGAAGTGATCGCTAGGAAGACCGCAGCCAGCCCTGGAAGCCTCATATGGACTAATTGCATAGAAATTCTCTTTTGATTTCTAAAATGATGCCTCATCAGTCTGGGCAGGGCCTCTGCAATCCCAGTTCTAAATGAGGCTGCTCTGCACCCGAGCGAGCTGAGCCAGGCACCTGTCCCTCCGAGAGGAGGACGGAGCCGGTGGCGATGCTGGGCTCCCCCCGGGCTGTGTCCCGCACTCTGCTCGCCTGCAGCCCCGAGGCCGCCTCTCGGGCGCCTCCGCTTCTCTGAAACGCGTGGCCAGTGCCAGTTGGAGGTAAGTCAACAGTGAGGACAGGGTTTCACTGGACTTTCCAAAGGCGACTGCCTCCGCAAGGTCAGGCCAAAGGTCCCATTGGAGGGAGAGAGAACGCACATCGACACGTACAGCCGAGTTTCCGTTCAGAGATTTTAAAATGTAGCTCAGACATGCAAATGAGTACGGGGGAAGATGCAGAAACTTGCCACTATCGTCCTGTTTGGATGGAGGCCTGACCATGGCAACAGACTTGAAAGTGTCCTGCGGGACCGGTGAGTGGTCAGCGCTGGCCGGAAGGAGCCGAGGCAGCAGCCTCCGGGGAAGAGGAGGGAGTGTTGATCACGCAGCTGCAGTGAAGGGCTGGGAAGGGAGCCCGCTCAGCACAGCACTCAGAGGTATTAACAGTGATCCCACAGCCGCCTTTCTCAGAACAACCCGTTTCTCCTCAGCCCTGGAGCAGTGGAAACGGCACCCACTCTGACGCTCACCCTGTCTCCCACATCCCCAGCTCCAGGCACCAGGTGGGTGGTGGGTCCGCCCTGAGGGCTGGCTGAGCGTGCGCTGGCTGCTTCAGAGCTGGAGGGCCAGGCGTGGCTCAGCGCATTCTCACAGGCGGCCCCTTCCTATCACCTCTGAGCCATGGGGCTTCTTTTCTTTTCTTTTTTAATTTTGTCTTATTGCTTAAAGTATTACAAAGAGTGTTAAATAAGTCTACATTTTTTCCCCTTGATCTTCCCCCCTCCTCCCCTACCCCCCAGTGTCTTGTATGCATTGATATGCTTATATGCATGCATACAAGTCCTTCAGTTGATTTCTTAACTCCCCTACCCCCCACAATCCTCCCCAGCCTTCCAACTGTAGTTCGACAGTCTATTCAATGTTGTTCTGCCTCTGTATCTGTTTATGTTCATCAATTTATAATGGTCTTTATTGTCCATAAATAAGTGAGGTCATGTGGTATTTTTCTTTCATTGACTGGCTTATTTCACTTAGCATAATGCTCTCCAGTTTCATCCATGCTGCTGCAAATGGTAAGAATTCCTTCTTTTTTACAATAGCATAGTACTCCATCGTGTAGATGTACCACAGTTTTCTAATCCATTCATCTGCTGATGGGCACTTAGGCTGTTTCCAAATCTTAGCTATGGTGAATTGTGCTGCTATGAACATAGGGGTGCATATATCCTTTCTGATTGGTGTTTCTGGTTTATTGGGATATGTTCCCAGAAGTGGGATCACAGGGTCAAATGTAAGGTGACCAGACATCCCGCTTTTGGCAGGACAGTCCCGATTTTTAACAATTTGTCCCGCGTCCCGCGGTGTTTTAAAAAACACCGATTTTTGGAAAGAATGCACAACAAGCTAGGGAACGTCAGGAGAACGGGAAGGGAATATAGGGTTTTCGGCGGCCAAGTGGTCAATGGTGTCCCGCTTTACCAGTGTTAAAATCTGGTCACCTTAGTCAAATGGGAGTTCCATTTTTAATTTTTTTGAGGAAACTCCATATTGTCTTCCATAGTGGCTGCACCAGTCTGCATTCCCACCAGCAGTGCACGAGGGTTCCTTTTTCTCCGCATCCTCTCCAGCAATTGTTGTTTGTTAATTTGTTGATGACAGCCATTCTGACAGGTGTGAGATGGTACCTCATTGTTGTTTTGATTTGCATCTCTCAGATGAGTAGTGACTTTGAGCATGTTTTCATGTCTTTTTGCTTTCTGAATGTCCTCTTTTGAATAGCTGCAGCGATCCTGAGAAAGAACAAAGTAGGAGGGATCTCAATACCAGATATCAAGCTGTATTACAAAGCCACTGTTCTCGAAACTGCCTGGTACTGGCACAAGAACAGACATATAGATCAATGGAATAGAATAGAGAACCCAGAAATCAACCCAAACCAATTAATATTCGACAAAGGAGGCAAGAACATACAATGAAGTCAAGACAGTTTCTTCAATAAATGGTGTTGGGAAAATTGGACAGATATATGCAAAAAAATGAAACTAAACCACCAACTTACACCATACACAAAAAATAAACTCAAAATGGATAAAGGACTTAAATGTAAGATGGGAAGCCATAAAAATACTAGAGGAATTTAAAGGCAACCAAATCTCAGACATATGCCGAAGCAATTTCTTCACTGATACAGCTCCTAGGCATTGGAAACTAAAGAGAAAATAAACAAATGAGACTGCATCAAAATAAAAAGCTTCTGCACAGCAAAAGAAACCATCAGCAAAACAACAAGAAAGCCCACTGCATGGGAGAACATATTTGCCAATGTTATCACTGATAAGGGTTTAATCTCCAACATTTATAGGGAACTCATACAAGTTAACAAAAAGAAGATAAACAATCCAATCAAAAAATGGGCAAAGGACCTAAATAGACACTTTTCAAACGAGGCTTATTTTCTTGATTTCAAGTGTTGGTATCTTTTCCTTTGTTTGGTTTCTTAAGAAAGATCTGGAGGTGAGGAGAAAGGACTTAGCCGTAATCGTACTATTCATGTGATTGACTCGCTCCACTTCCAAGCATCTCAGCCACAGTCTCCTCACAGGCACAGCACAGCCCATTAGAGTGGGACCCCGCAGGCAGGGATGATGCCCTGGGCTCCCCTCCTGATGATAACAGAATCCTGGGCACAGAGCCCTCAAATGAGGGACGGCCGGCTCACTAACCAGACATCTCCATCGGTACACATTGTCAAGAATTCTCCCAAAAATGATTTTCGAGAAATGTGTCCGGTATTCCTAGTAGCATGTGCGGGACACACACAGCTGTCTCGTTACAAAGCTACCGGTATGTTCTCCCGGTATGTCTGCAAAAGCGCCTCTTGTTTGCTTACTTGTTTGTTTGCTTGCTTGTTTGTTTCCGGGCACCTGCAGCCTTGGGCTCCATGGGCCTTTGCCCCCTGATCCTCTGGGACTTGGGGCTGTGCGATTGCCATTCACTCCTGGTCACTTGATCTCCGGTCACTGGCTTCCCGTAGAGTACTGAGTAGATGTTGATGGTATTAAGAAATTATTGGTAATTTTTAAATGTAACAATGGTACTTTGATCATGTTTTTAAAACATAGTCTTTTCATTTATTTTTTTTAATCCTCATCTGAGGATATCTTTTACTGATTTTTAAATATATTTTTAATAATTTCAGAGAAGAAGAGAGAGGGAGAGAGAGATAGAAACATCAAAGATGAGAGAGAATCATTGATTGGCTGCCTCCTGTATGACCCCTACTGGGGATCGAGCCCACAACCCCGGCATGTGATGTGCCCTTGACCAGAATTGAACCTGGGACCCTTCAGTCTGCAGGCTGACCCTCTAGCCACTGAGCCAAACTAGCTAGGGCTGTTATACTGATTTTTTTGGAGATAAAGGGACGGAAGAGAGAGAGAGAGAGAGAGAGAGAGAGAGAGAGAGAGAGAGAAATATCCATCAGTTACATTCCACATACTCCCCCCCGGGGGATCAAACCTGGCACCTAGGTATGTGCTTGACTGGGAATCAAACCACAATCAAACCATAACCATTTGGTGCACGGACGACACTTCAGCCAGCGGAGCCACACCTGCCAGCGATACACTGTACACGTATAACTTTCTATTTGTACACCTACACATAATTACATGCACACACATGCAGCCATACACTCATATACTTACACACACACATGCTCCTTGACACACTCAACCCGATACATGCTTACGTACACATGCACACTCACACATTCTCACACACACCATCATGCACACACACGTGCGTACACATGCTCACTTTCGCACACCAGTATACTCCGATGCTCAAAAACATTTACACACTCACATTCATACACTCACACACCCTTTCACATTTTTACACATTCTCACACACACGTTCGCTCACATATATGCACTCTCACAGCCACACACACATGCACACACCACTGCCTGCCCCCCCACCCCCCACCCCCGTTCCTGCCCTCCTGCCGCCCCTCCTCCTTGTCTGCAAGGTTGAAGCACGGCAGACACAGGCCCCTCCATCACAGGCTTGAAGACGGGGCCGCGAGGCCTCCCAGCCCCACTGTGAGCCACCAGCCCAGCCCCTGATCCCGCCACACTCTTCCTCCCCAGCTTCTGCCGACTCAGCTGGCCGAGCAGCAGACCCTAAAGGAATTTCAGGAACAGGAAATGCCTGTCCTCCGGCTGAACTTGCCTTCTGGGTTTTTTGGCTGCTCCTCTTCTTACCTTCCGGTCTCAGATTTGCCTCTTGGGACCTGTGCTCAGTATTCTCTGCACAGTGACTGAGTTCCATCACGCGAGGCTCCAAGGGCTGTGGCCCAGAACCTGGAGGAGAAACAGTGAAAAAGCACAGAGGGCCTGGGAGTTAAAGGCCGCCGTGCCCTGCCCGGGAGCTCGGTGGGTTCCTCCTCTGCTGTGACGAGCACCCTGATTACACTGGGCCCACCAGGCTGAGCGATCCAGGCTGCCTCCTGACCTTAAGGGCAGCTAATTAGTAACCCTAATCCATCTGCCCAGTCCTTTTGTCGGGTAAAGTAAATGGGTTATACAGGAGCAGAAGGTGGGGGGGGGGGGGAGTCCCAGAGTGAGATGAGCTAATACACATTTAGAAACAAAGGAAGTGATATAATTGCCAACACTCACTGCTACCTGCGCACAGTATGCCTGGAGGAGCAGCATCTGTGCCTAAGGACTCAGAGCCCATTGCCACCCTCTCACCACCCCGTCCAAGCCCGTGGCCCAGGAGGAGGCCGCCCCTTCCACAGAGCAGCCCAGCTCTCCCCCCGCCCCCCTCCCGGCACGTGGTCTCTGCAGAACTTCGTGCTTCTTCTGCAAGGTGCTCCTCGTCCACTTTCTTTTCTTCTTTTCTTTTATTCCTGGTTCTGGTGTCTGAAGGGAAACTAGAACATCCAGCTCAGTGCCCAGAGGGGCGGACCAGTGAGGCGGGAGCCGGCCCGCCCTGCTCCAACCCCTCAGTGCAGGGAGTCCCTGCTAGGCTGCCTGGGACTCCGCTCTCCCTGGAGCCTGCCTGGAGGAGGACACCAGGCTCCTGCAAGTCTCTGTCCTCCCCTCCCCTCTTGCTGGCTGTGCTCAGGCCTCAGGTGTCTTCACAGTGAGGGACGAGCTGGTAGCTCTCGGTGGTTACAGCCTTTTAAAGTAGGAAGCTTCCTTTGTCAAGAATGCTCATCAAGCCATTAAGCAAGAAATCTCTGTCGCAATAAATGTAGAGCTAAGGCTCTGCTCCTGAGATGGAAGTCTAAACATAGTCCATCACGTATGCAGCCCGGCCAAAGGCCTGCAGCATTTCTCCATCCAGACATCCAAAGGCTTAACAATAAAGTGACCCAAAAAAATGGGGGGGAAGAAAAATTCTCCAAAAGGGTCACATTTCTTTATGCCTGTGTTTTCTGTAAGTCTATGCATAGAGTATAGACCTGGGGTGATTACCTCAAGGATGGGAAGCGAAAGGAGGACCCCTCCTTTGCATGGGGAAGGTCACATGGGCAGACAGAACAAAGGAAGAGGACTCTCTGATCGCATACGGCCCTCCCGTCTGCAAATGGCCCTGCAGCACCCCCTTCCAGGCTTCCTCATGGCTCCCCAAGTCCAGCACCGGGAACCCAAGCTGACCGTGAGGAGCCACCATATGCCTTTGGAGCCTTAAAGTGTAGAGGTCGAGAGATGGTGATTAAATAATTCAATCCCCAAAAGGCCCTCCTATGAGAAGTGTCTGCAAATTGAAGCCAGTGGAAATCTGTCTGTCAAGCTAATGCATGACATGCAACCAATATTGAGTTGTGTACGTGACTACACACAATCCACCAGATTATCTGGAAATGAGTAAATACGGTAGGATCGATATTTCAGTGCCACAGGCCCATTTTCAGCCTAGCCAAACTCACACTCGCCCATTCTCCTGCCCACAAAAACGGCAACATCTATCAGCAATATGCAGGTGGAGTGTTCTGTGCAGAGATGAGTAAGGTTTTACAAACGGTCAGCAGTCACAATTTGCATGAAGTCAATCACTTTTATCCTACGGGGGTAAATCTACTCACACAATATTTCGTTGGCCTCTCAAAACAAACATTTTTATTGTTATGGAGACTGGTACCCTTTACTCCCAAATCGATTTTGAAAAGCATGCTATTCATTTGATCTGCTGATAATCTGTAGCCAGTTCGGTGACAATCATGAGACAATGACACTTTTTATTCTCAGCGGTTTACTCTCAAGCAATTTTCTTGATTTGGATTTCAAGTCAGCAAAAATTACGGAGGTCCTGCCAGGTCCCAGGCATTGGGCCTGTGTGAGTCTGCAAAGGCTCATGACTAAGACATTGTCCCTTTGGCACAGGATATTCAGGTGAGTAAGGGCGTTCTGACAAGTAATTCCCACACTGTGCGCTTCGTGCTCTGGAGACCTGGAGAAGGGCGCATTTATTTTTGCCTGAAGAGGAGTTAGAGAAGTGCCACAGAAAAGTCGTGTATAGGATGAAGACAGTGGGTGATGAAAAGATCTGCTAAATTATCATTGAGAAAAAAATGAAATTAAAAATAGCATGTCCTATTTACACAGTGTAGATAACCGAAAGCAGGAGGGGAAGCCGTTACTATAAACGGAAATGTGAATTATGGCTTTCCTATCTCTTTAGACATCACTATGTTTATGAATGAAATTCACTCATCAGTGCAAAATGTGGTCGACTGGAAGCGCCATTTCCTTAACTTACATGGGAAAAGCTACAGTCAGAATTTGAGACTCTTTGCCCCAGAAAAATTATCCATTTAAGGGTAACTTTATTTTTAGGATATTTTAAACCACAAATTTAATCCTTGAATTCAGTGGTTCTCAACCTCCTGGCCCTTTAAATACAGTTCCTCATGTTGTGACCCAACCATAAAATTATTTTCACTGCTACTTCATCACGGTAATGTTGCTATGTCATGAATCACAATGTAAATATCTGATATGATGGTCTTAAGCGACCCGTGAAAAGGTCATTCGACCCCAAAGGGTGGTGACCCACAGGTTGAGAACCGCTGCTTTAGTTGTTGAACAGGACTGTTCAGATCATCTATTTCATTTCCGTTGAGTTTTGGTAGTGTGGCTTTTTAATAATTGATTCATTTCTTTTAAGTTATCAAATATATAAGCATAAAGTTATTTATAGTACTCATTCAATGACGTCAGGACCTATAGTGACATATTTCATTCTTGACATTGATGATTTGTGTCTTCTCTTTTTATTTTTGTTAATCTTGCTAGAGATTTATTAATTTTATTGATTTTTTTTTTTAAGAAACCAGCTTTTGTTTCATATGTTTTCTCTATTATTCATCTATGCTCAATTTCAAAGTAACTTTATTGTTTCTTTTCTTCTGTCTGTTTTGGGTTTATTTTGTTCCTTTTTTTTAATTTCTTGAAGTAGGAACTTAGATTATTGTTTTGGGATCTTTCCCCATTTCTGATGTAAGCATTTATTGCTATAAATTTACCTCTTGGTACTTCTTTAGTTGAATTCTATGTAGATCTGATAATTTCTATTTTCATTTTTACTCATCATTCAGTTCTATATATTTTTAATTTGTTTTGAGACTTATTCTTTGACCCATGGATTATTTAGAAATGTGTGGTTTCATTTTCAAGTATTTAGAAATTATCTATTATTGACCTCTAATTTAATTCTATTATAGTCGGAAAACACTATGATTTCAGTTTTTTAAAAAAAATTTATGTTTGCTTTATCATCCAGGATATAGCCAATCTTGGCGAATGTTCCACAAGTGCTCAAAAAAAAAAGTGTATTGTGTGAGGAATGTTCTAGAAATACCAATTAGATTCTATTGGTTCAGTGGTTCTTCAGATCTTCTATATCCTTGCTAATTTTCTATCTAATATTTTGTTAATTATTGGAGGTTGAGGGGTCTTAAAGTTTGCAGTCAATAATTATTTCCCTAATTGTGGATATATCCATTTCTCCTTTTAGAGCTATCATTTTTATTATACATATTTTGAGACTTGGTTGTTTTTGTGTCTTCAGCTAGTTTTGTAATGTCCTTCTGGTGAATTAATCCTTTTATCATCACATTTCATCCCTCTTTGCCTTTAGTCACTTTCTTTGCTCTGAAGTCTACATTATTAGATATTAATATAATCACTCCTGCTTTTTCATTACTATTTGGAAGGTATACTTTTTTCCTTTACTTTCAACCTACCTATGTCATTGAACTTAAAGTGAGCTTCTTGTAAACATTAACTATTTGGGTTGTGTGTTTTAAAATCTATCGTACCAACCTCTACCTTTTAATGAATGCATTTAGACCATTTATATTTAAGGTAATTATTCATTCATTAGGGGTTATGCCTACCACTTTATTATTTGTTCTCTGAAAATGGAATAGTTGATAGAGTCAAATGCAAGGTGTGTAGGGAGCTAACCACACCGCATCCGGCCACTAGCCAATCAGACCCGAGCCCCTACCCGACCAATCAGCAGGGGCCACGAGCATTACTTCACCAACTGCCCCTAGACCCACTATAAAACCTTTGTTCTGTTGGAACTCGCTCTCTCTCCCTGCCCTACCGCTGCATCGGTGAGTGTGTGTGGGACTGAGCTCAAATAAAGGCTCTTTGCTTTTGCATCAGACTCGGGCTCCCTAGTGGTCTTTGGAGATCATGACATCTGGGCATAACATAGTCACCAAAATAGAACACATTCTGAGCCATAAAACACACTTTAACTAATTTAAAATAGAATTCATATAAAGTATGTTTTCAGATAACAGTGGAATTAAATTAGAAATCAATAACAGAAAAGAATGTGGTAAATCCCCAATATTTGGAAATTAAACAACATACTTCTAAATAATTCATAGTAAAAGACAAAATTTCAAGAGAAGTTTAAACTATTTTGAGGAAATGAAAATACAGCAGATCAAACAGTGTGGTGCAGTGAAGTCAGTGCTTACATGGCTTTTATAGCATTAAACACATATTAGGAACAAGGAAAATGTAAAATCAATACCTTAA
>PVJC01049507.1:0-12157 GCA_004026665.1 Murina feae | reverse complement strand
GTGGGAACCATTACCCCATGGGGGTGTGGCCAGCCTGGGTGAGGGGCTAAGGGCTGTTTTCAGGCTTCCCACAGTCCCTTCAGGGTTAGAGTCCCTACTGGGGTGCCTGGCTAGCCTGGGTGAGGGGCTGAGGGCTGTTTGCAGGCTGGCCACAGCTCCCATTGACCCAAAGTCCCAGTGAGGCTGGCTGGAATCAGGTGTCTGGGGTTTATTTATCTTCTATAATTGGAACTTTGTTGCCTTGAGTGGAGGCCACAGCCTGCCTAGGCAGGCAATGAAGCCTCCTATTTGCTTCAGCTCTGTGGCTTCTATAATTGAAACTTGGTTGCCTTGAGCAGAGGTCACAGCCAGCTGAGGCAGGCAGTTTCCTCCATCGCTGGCCTCCTGTTTGATCTAGCTCCATGGCTGCCAGCTGCCATCTTGACTGGGTTAATTTGCATATCACCATTCTGATTGGCTGGTGGGTGTGGTTTGGCTGGTGGGCATGGCTTAGGTATAACAAAGTTGGGTCAATTTGCATATTACTTTTATTAGATTATGTGTGTGTGTGTGTGTGTGTGTGTATTTCGGACAGGAAAAGAGAGGGAGAGAGAGATAGAAACATCAACGATGAGAGAGAATCATTGATTGGCTGCCTCTTGCATGCCCCTCACTGGGGATTGAGCCCATAACCAAGGCATGTGCCCTGACTGAGAATTGAACTGCAGTCTCCTAGTTCACAGGTCGATGCTCAGTCACTGAGCCATGCCAGCCCTGCAGCTAGCACTTATGGAGGACTTGCTTCTTGGACACTGTGCAAAATAAAACATGGATTATCTCACTCATCCTCATAGCAAAATCAGGAATCATTCTGTGAATTATGAATCATTTGGCAACAAATGACCAAAAACCAAACTTGAAATGATGAGAAGCAGAAGGGGAAAGTGTCAACTCATGCAACTGAAAACTCTAGGAGTTTCTGGCTGCAGGCATGGCTGGATCCAGGGACTTAAATGTTATAGGGCCCAGTCTTTTTCCTAATCTCTTGACTCTGCTTCCCATTTCTGGTACCCTGCTCAGACAGGTTTTCATGGTAGGAATGGACTGTAGTTACAGTCCTTCAAGCTCACTTCAAGGTAAAGTACAGCAGGAGAATAAAAGTATCTTTTCATTTTCCTGAAGTCCCAGTAAGTCTCATGGCTTCTCATTGGCTCAGATGGGTATCATGAGCCCACATTTGACTTCTCATTGGCTTGGACGGGGACCTTTTGCCCATCCTTGAAAAGATTACTATGGCTGGAGGGACATCTTGGCTTACACATACTACTCAGTCAAGGGTGGACACTATATCATAATGAATTGGACTGGATGCTCAAATGAGTATTAGAGGCAGTGCTAGAGATAGATGAATGGCGACAGGTGGTAAAAAGTAAAAATGCCCATACCTTGGTGCTGTTATCACCTCCGTTCTGTAGATGGGGAAACTGAGGCTTGGAAAGGTGCAGGCACTTGTCCAAGCAGGTCAGTGGTGGAGCTGAAACAGGAGCCAACATCATCTGTGGCCACTCTCAGCTCTCAGCCCCTCTCTCCCCACCACCAGCTCCTCAGCTCCTGCTGCTTGCTGCTGGCCCCTCCCTCTTTCCTGATGTGTCCTTGGAGCTGCCAAGCCCTCCAAGACACAGGGCAAGCATTAGGGTTGACCCGAAGACAGCAGGAGTTGTCGCGAGGTCACAGGCCCATCAATCCTGTCAGTTTTGGAGGACCATTCCCCAGGCAAAGGGTCACCGATATCATCCTCTTCATCTTCTTAAATGCTAATTACTTTTTTTTTCTCACATCAACATAAAAATCATCGTAAATGTCCTCATTAAAGCAGCTGTAATTTCTGGTCACAGAATCATCAGCTCAGCCTAGGAAAGACTTTCCAGGGAAAAAAGGTTCTCCGAGCCACGATGGGAATTCCGAGTGATTTAGAATATCAAGTTTGTATGATTTTTAATCATTAAAATATATGTAAAAACATATTTCATACACAATCTTTTATCTTACACTTATTTTTATATTTCTCTATAACAATTTATTGCGATGCATATATCACCATTACATCAGACATTTATGGCTCCATTAAAATTCAATGCCACCATAAATTTGGGCCGGTTAAAGTGGTGACATTTGTAACAGCTTCCACAAGGGCATATTTTATATGTAAAGTGAAACTTTGAGAAGAAACTTTTTGTTGAAGAAAAAAACACACCTGTGTAGGGCAGGAAAGGGATGTGGGACTTTCCTGTTATCTGAAATACCTAATGCCTACCCTAATGCCTATGTATTAAGAAGCCAGACTTTTGCTAAATACTGTGCTATTTTCAGTATTTAGGGATTAACAGGAATCCCATGGTAAAGCTATCATTGACCAGAAATCCTTCAGCAGCCTCAGACCTGGGAGAATTTCAGAAGTAAGGGGAAATATGAAATCAGATGCCTAAACATGGCAGTGTCCACAGTGAGAGGTTTTTTGATTCTGGAGCAGAAGAGTTTTGAGGGAGTGACAGGATGAGGGGTTGTGGTTTTCTGTCATTTGGTCCAAGAAGGTGTGAGCTTCTTCCAGCAAACATGAGATCTCTCTCTCTCTCTCTCTCTCTCTCTCTCTCTCTCTCTCTCTCTATCAGAAGACACTAGAGCAGCCTTTTTATGAGGTCTTTTTATTGATGACTTGAAAAGTGGTGATATATTTCTTCTCTTGAAGGAACCTTTATTCTGGAATGCTCGAAAGGAACAAGTCCTGATCGCTTGTGCATCCTCAGGCTCTAAGAATATCTGATACTCAGTGCACATATATCCACTAACACCTGCATTCAACTTATTGGGACTGATGGTCAAGGCGTCCACATAGAAAACTCTGGTAGTCAAAACCTGACTGGACATGACTAAGGGTCCAGTTCTACAGAACAGAATAGTATCTTATAGGACTAGAGAGAGAGAGAAGCGAGGGCTTGTGCAAACTTGAAGATTCATGGAAGAGGGAGGGGTCAGGTGGGTATGACTGACCCTCTGCAAGTATGACAAAGGTTATAGTGGGCAGAAAGAACCTGGTGGGTGGAGTAGAGCAACCTCAGGGACTTCCTGTGGAGAAAGGCCATCTGGCAGAGGGTGGAATAAGGTGAAGTTGAGTTTACTCAGCATCACCATCTGTATAACAACACAGGCAACAAGCTCTCACTGAGCACGTGTTGTGTCCGGGAGGTTGCATGCTATGCATAACAATGCAGATAGCAAAGGATTATTTACTGTTAGCCTGACAAGCTTCTAAGTGCTTTTCTCAGATGAACTCACTTTAATTCTCACAACCATAATAAGGGTGGGTATTCTGTTGTATTCTGCTGGAGAGAATGGAGAAAGGGAGTAGATATGCAGGTTAGAGAGACAATCTCTATTTCTCCAGGAGTGTCTCTGCTCACGAGAAGAAACAGGAGCTGGGACACTCATGTTCCGGGGGTAAACTTGATTGGGGTATTGAATGGACACGTCTTGTTATCCTTTCTGACTGATGCCACTGGCTGTGGGTTGTAATCAAGTGACATCAGAGGCAATGCCAGAGAGATCAGACAAAGCAGAGTCCTCCTAAACCAGACAGCTCCCCTCAAAAGTATGCCCTGCAGAGAGAGGAGTTCTTTCCATTCTCACAAGGGGATCTCACAAGGGGATCTGATAACTGTGCTGTCCAATACAGGAGCCTTAGCCATGTGTCTACCCAGCACTTGAAACATGGCTAGTACCACATATTAAAATAACATATTAAATTAAGTCGAACATCTAAAAAGATGCTCTTGATTCTTGCTTGTTTTAATGTGGCTATTGGTACATTTAGAGGCACGGGTGGGGTTGCATTATATTTCAAGCAGACAGTGCTGACTTTGAGTGTTTGCCTTCTTTCAGTAGAAAGGACATATCTTATGAAATAGAGAAAGACATCTGGAGGGATCCTTCATCATACCACCAACTTCTGGGTGAGGCTGCTTTTGTACAAAACTTTGAATCACATCTAACTTGTGTGAACCACATCTCCCCAAAGCAGTCACCTATACCTCTCTGCCTTTGCTTGTGCCATGCTCTGTTCCTGGAGTTCTTTTCTTTTATCTCTCACTGTGCTCACCTGGCACACTCATAGCCATTCTTTAAACCCCATCTCAAAAGCCCCCGCCTACTTGTAGCTGCTCTGTGATTAATTGCTCTGTTCTTTGGACTCCAACAGCATCTTGAAATTCACTTTCTCTACTACTGCCCTGATTATCTTGTGTGTTTAATCTGTTCATAAACCTATCTCCATAGCAGCTCATGGAAGCTCTGGAGGTCAGTAATTTTAAGGTTATTGAAGGCTACTGGACATGGCTCATATCTGATTACAGGAGCCACTGGGTGTCTGTCTTCCCAACTCCACATTTAGTAGCTTCATGCTGATAACTTGAAATTGGCCATAGTGGAGTATTTACACCACAGAAATTGGCACACAATGTAAATCAGGATTTTTAATGGAGTGGGAGGAGGGAAGAGCCAGTTCTTAAACATTTATCAGCTCACACTGTTGTGAAGTTAAATAAAATAAAAGGCTTTTGTCATCTGAATCAGCTTCAGAAAACATTGGTCATTTTGGGGGGAATTAGGTGAAGAAATATCACTTTCTCTCAGATCCAGACAGTTTAAGGAGCTCTCTCTGCAGGCTGCAATCTTTAAGCTCTGGTAGAAAGATGATGGATTAGACTGACGATTATAAAAACTTCCTTCCCAGCTCTAAAATTCACTGATTCTGGACATATTATGCGTATCACTTGCCAGTAATTAACATTAATAATGCCCTACATTTGTGCAGCCCTTATCTTTCTTTTCCCCCAAAGAGCTTTCATATCCATTATTGCCATTTGACAACCCTGTGAAGCAAGATGACTTCTCCACTGAATAGAGCACTTAGTAAGTCCAGCATAGACTTTTGTTTAAAATAAAGCAGATTTACCCATAGTTGTCCTTGGTCTGAGGATGAAGGTGGATCAAAATGTTCTGAGTCCAGGCAGGACAAGCTCTGAGGGTCAGAGAGAGCAAGACACTTACCTAAAGCACCACAGGTACAGGCTAGCAGAGCCTTGCAAGTTCCAGGACAGCATTGAAGATGAGGGACATGTAGGGTTGGTAGTGGCCAGAAGAACTGAAAAATAGCATCTCCATATAACATCAGCTACTCTAACAGAAGGAGAAAATACACTGACTCAAAATTGGAGGGTTTATGTTTGACCCCAATCCTCTGAATGTTAAAACCACTTGCAGGACTTCCTTCCATTTCACCACTCACTGAGCTATTGGGCCCTCAGAATCACAGCACTGGGCTTTGTGGGAGGCAGTTTGCTTCATGGATCACAGAATCTCTCTTTTCCCCTCAGAGAGTGATCCCCTACATTGAAGATGAACAGGCATTTTACAAAGGTTTCAGAAAAGGGTGGCAACTCATCTCTTTGAATTACCTGTGATGTGAGGACCTTCTTAGGAGGCTAAGGAGGAGCAATTTAGACAAACTGGATCTAGAACGTCTCTCACTCCTATTCTTTGGATGCATACAACTTTGAGATGTATATTGTGTTTCAAAGAAGACAGAAGTATACTGAGAGGAAAAGAAAACTTGCATAAATCATCGTCCAGAAAGTGTGTGTGTGTGTGTGTGTTAAACTTTAATAATGGCCTTCCTTTGATATACCTCAGTTCTCATAATGTGCTTATAATAATTCCAGAAATAAAGATTTTTTGTGCCATTATGTAGAATGTTTAAGAGAAAAAAATTCTTGGATGATATAAGTTGTCTATAAATTCTATAATTTGCACACTAGTTATTATTTTACTGTTTATTCTCAATGATTTTTAATATGATTGTACAGAGTTTTGATTGCACTTTTCACCTGAGAGTGATGTCTCTGTTTCCATATGGCAGAGCAAATCCCTCCACTCTGTACAGTGCTGTTACTTCTTTCTCTGAGACCTGTCTACAAGACTTGTCCTCCAATAGTGTGCTGGAACCAGCCCCCTCTAGCTGCCAAGAGCCTATTGTTAAAGTTTAAGGAAATCTGCCAGGTGATTGAAGTCATATTGGCAGCTCAGCTGAAATTGGCCGTAGTGGGAGTATCTACACCATGGAAACTAGAAAATGCTTCCCCCAGAGAGCTGGTTGTTAAGCACTTACTAGCACACCACTGCTATTCTCTACATAAGGTACTGCTGCATTATGTTATTCGATCTCATTTAATTTTAATGTTCATGGATGAATGGACAACTGTGTTGAGGTGATAGTTTTAATAGGAAAACCAAAGGACTGAACCCTGCAAGAAAGCAGGAGCAATACAGGCTTCTCTACTCATTACCCATTAACCTCTAGGCATTTGGTAATTAACAGTAGCATATAGCCCAGTGGTTCTCAACCTTCTGGCCCTTTAAATACAGTTCCTCATGTTGTGACCCAACCATAAAATTATTTTCATTGCTGCTTCATAACTGTAATGTTGCTACTGATATGAATCGTAATATAAATATCTGATATGCAGGATGGTCTGAGGCGACCCCTGTGAAAGGGTTGTTTGACAGCTGAAGAAAGGCTGTAGTATATCCCCTCAGAGAGTAGGGGATATATACAAGATGTAGGGGATCACTCTCTGAGGGGATATATTATAGCTTTCTTTTTGTTCCATTTCCTCAAGCTTTATGAATATGAGTTAACACACAAGCATTGATAATGCAAAGACTCTTTATGGGAGCATTAGGGGGGTTGAGGGTACTTTGGCCATATAAGTGTTTTGCCGGAGCTGGCATAATATGGTAGTTAAAAGCCAGACACCTGACTTTTTTACCTAAACTCTGCCACACACAAGCTACTTACCCTCTCCAAGCTTCAATTTCTTCATCAATAAGATAAAGGATAATGTTGGTCCCTTACCACTGAAGTTCTTATTAAATGGTATTAATATATGTAACATGCTTAGTATTATTCCTTGTAACTAGTTAGTGCTAGATGCATGTTAGCTATTATTATTTACAGAAGGGAAGTGTTTAATGGATGACTGGCAGCTGAGTGAGGGTTAAGTTGAATGGGACCAAGACAGGGGGAGTCTCAGGAGCCTATTGCTTTAGTCCAGCCTGACTCTTGAATGCATTGTTGACATCATGTGGCTATTGGGCATTATATACACTAAGCCAGTGACTTTCCCTGAAACTTAACATAGAACCCAACGGGCCATGGTGAACCACAAAAGAAGGCCCCTTTCCTCAGTTATCTGTTTTGCCAACTTCCATCCAATCAACTTCAGAGCCAGAGGGCATGATGAAGAGGGTAGTAGTAGGAGATGAAGTTAGAGAACAGGCAGGCCTGGGACCTTGAAAGCCTCAGAGGTTGTGGTGAACATTTAGATTTTATATTAAGTTAAGGTGACCAGATTTTAACATTGGTAAAGCGGGACACCATTGACGGGGAAGGGGGATGGTCTTTTTTTATTATTATTACTTAAAATGTTACAAAGAGTAGTACATATGTCTCTTTCCCAAAATCGGGACTTTTTTAAAACACTGCGGGACGCGGGACAAATTGTTAAAAATCGGGACTGTCCCGCCAAAAGCGGGACGTCTGGTCACCTTATATTAAGTGTAATAGAAAGCTATGGGAATATAGGTAGGGGATGCTACTGTGCTAGGCACTAGGAGAGAAATAAAGATCTAGGTGGTCATGGGGACTTGAGAATAAAAGGGTCCTGTTTATCAGCTCTTATTTAATCTCTGAGAGCCCAGTTCTCACATCTTCCAGATGAGCAGAAAAATCTCCCCAAATCCTCCCTGTACCTCCTGCAGTGGATAGACGTGTGAAAGGCCATGAGGTTGTAGTATGATATGATAATTATAGGGATAGGGCATGCAGACTGGGCCTCCCCTAGGAAAAGTTGGAAATCCTCCAGAGGGAAGGAGACAAGATGAATGTGACCCTGTAGGGCAGGGGTCCTCAAACTTTTTAAACTGGGGGCCAGTTCACTGTCCCTCAGACCATCGGAGGGCCGGACTATAGTTTTTAAAAAAACTATGATAAAATTCCTAGCACACTGCACATATCTTATTTTAAGCAGGACAGGCAGCGGCGGCAAAAACACCCGGCATGGGGCCCGCGGGCCGTAGTTTGAGGATTGCCTGCTGTAGGGCCTCTTCCCATGGCAGTTACTCCTGATGGCCTCTTTGGGGACCATCTTTGCTGTAAAGTGTGTCATATCTCTTAAATGCCCTGGCTGGTCTCTTACCTCCTTCCACATCCAGGCCTTGTCTATGTCCTGGGGCCAATAATAAAGATAAATTCGAGAAGTAATGGATAAAGACCCAGTCCTTGTAAAGCGATAACATTTGTCATGGCTTAACTAATCTGGCACCATTCCTGCCTGCTGCCTGCCTTCCCAACCATCGAATGACTAATTGATAACTAATTTCCTCAATTTGTACTTCATTACTTATTGCAGCAGAAAAGCTTGCACCTAACTGTATGAATCAAATAGATTTCATGAAATCAACGGAGATATTACTTGCCAGAGTTCTTTGGCCATCTTAGCAGGAAAAGTGGCCTCTTCACAATAATACACTGAACAGGTACTGAGTTTTCACTGCATGTCAGGACCTGGGCTATGCATATTACATTTGTGTAACAGAGGACTGTGCTAGATGGTAAAAAAGATAAAACCCTAACTGTTTCAGCTTAGCACAATAGACGCTTATTTCTGTATCGCTGACCATTTAAAGCAGGTGTTCCTAGTTGGGAAGGGATGGGGGACCTTTGTGCCTTGTAGTCACTCAGGTTGATTGAGACCCAGTTGACTGACGCTCTGCCATCATCCCGGAATAGCAACTGAGTTTGCCCTTGGTGTTGACATTCAGCTAGCAGAGGGGGGGCAGAGCATGGAGGAACATAGATGGGGAGTTTGTAATGGGTTAGCCTAGAACACATCATTTCAACTCATATTGTATTGGTCATCACTCAATCACAGGGAGACCTGGAAATGTAATCTAGCTGTGACTCAGGAGGAAATGGCTTTTGTTGGACAGATGGCTACACATGTGCTTTCGTTTAATCCTTATAATGATGCTGAGGTTGGCCATCCTCCCCATTTTACAGATGAAGAAACTGAGACTTGGAGAGGTTAAGTAACTTGCCTAAGGTGAAAAGCTAGTAAGTGGAGGAGCAGAGCCTTCAACTCAAATCATCTGATTTCCAAGTCCATGTTCCAAGCACTGTGCTAGATGGCTCCCGTCAGGTCTTAAGGCCTGGGAAACTCTGAAGATGAACCCTCCCCCCTTGCTGTGCTCTAATCTGCACCACTTTCTCTGAACCTGACCTTCCATGAAGTCCTCCGCTTCAGGAGTACGCTGTTCCCCCTCCCTACAGCCTTGACTCTCCTGGTGAGAGCAGAACCAGGGTATCTTGTGAACTTCCAGAAACCCAGGATTGGATGCCTGATGGTGCCCAGGTTCAGTGATACTGAATTCTGAGGTTGGCCACCCACATGTGTTTCTCTGTGGGCAGCACAGAGCAAGTGTTAAACTGAGCCAGGAAAAACTCCACTAATTAAAGCTTTTCTGAACTCTGCTGTCCATGGGCTTTTTAACAAGTGAAGCTATTAATCCTACGTGTTCTCAAATTTTCATTTATATGTTGTGGGGGGAAAGTTGAAGGCGAGATTGTGGTATTTATCCTTGGAATAATGTTGCCATAGTTACCTCTCAACTTTATTATAACACTGGTGCAATAATTGAAGCAGGGAGAACTGGAGATGCTCTCATAACTGTGAGCTTGGCCCCCAGGATGGGCATGAAAAGCATCCCTTAGATGGGGGGAGAAAGAAGGGAGCTTGGCCTCAGCAATTAACCCCAAAAAGCGGCACAGTGGTCTTATGTACTTGATGAGAGTGTTGCTTGGTGATTTCCAGATTGAGCCATTTCTCTGAAGTTGCTTTGTTTCTACATTGTTTTACAGGGACGCTCTTAGAATGCAAGAATGTGGTGTCTCCATGGAAACTGGAAATGTACAAAATTAAGACCCAGAATAGGAAAGCTTCTATAAGCACAGTGCCACTGATCACTAATAAAGAAGCGATGTGTTGGGAGCATTTGAGATCCTGCTCCCTGGCATATGTCATCAGTTTGGCTCAAATAAATGCTCATAAAAATTCAGAAAAAGATGTGTTGCAAGGACAAGGTGTTGGATGTCAGAAGAGATAGGGAATGATAAACTGAACATCTTAATCTAACCAATAACTTCTGGGATATGGTGAATGCACATCCTGGAATGCGTGATCTGTCGGACAGAAGCAGGCTTAGCAATACCCCATCGAGGCAAAGGGGCTGCTGCCCACATGGCAATGGAACCTTAACCTCACCTTCCTGGGGAGTTCATTGGGATGCAGGTTTTAGTGGGACGTGAAAGAGGCAGCGTGATATAATGGAAAACACCAGGTAAAGTCTTCAGCTTGCCAAAGCTCCATTCCCACTTCTGAACAATGGGGCAGCTAATGGTGTATAGTTTTCAGAGGTGCTGTAAGGATTGAATGTGCATGCACATGCGTGTATTTCCTTTCTTCGCTCTGCTTCAGATAGTCATTTTGGCAGTATCAGTGGGGGCCCTTTAGCCTGGCTCCCTTTGCATGAGGACAAGGTTGAATTTACATTGTCTGACCCTGCACAGGGGCATGAGCTCTGTGTGAGGCTTTCCATTATATCATGAGCTCTGTGTGAGGCTTACAGCGTAGTTGATGGAAACTCGTGGCATCTCCTAGTACAACTGCTTTCTGTCCATGGCAGGAATGGTGAAGTCCCTAGTCCCACGCATCTCTGCTCCAATGCTGCCACTTTTTCTGGGGCTCCCTCTCCCATGGTCCTGTTACTCGCTTCCCTCCACCCACATCTTACACATTTCCTGAAATGCCACCCAATTCTGTTGGGACATTCACATACATGAAACTCATGGCTCCCCTTCTGCAGCCACTTATCAGCAATTTCTGTAGCTCTTCCTTTCCCTGTTTTCTATTGTGATAGAAAGGGCTGTACATATTCAATGTGTACAACTCGATGAGCTGGGGGGGCGGATATTTATAACCCATGAAAGTCTCACTACAGTCTGTGCCATAAATGTATTCTTTGCCTCCAAAAGATCCCTCCTTCCTCTTTTAATAATAATAACAACAATAACTATCTTATGATGATGATGATAAGAACATTTAACATAAGTTTTACTCTTAGCAAAATTTTCAGCATGTTGTAATACAGTATTGTTAACTATTGGTTCTATGCTGTGTTCAGGACTTACTCATCTGGTTCAACTGGGACTGTGCATCCTTTAATTAATATCTCCCCATTTCCCTCCCCCAGCCCTTGGGAACCATCATTCTCTCTGTGTCTATGAATCTCAATATGTTAGATTCTTCATCTAAACTAATAAAAGCGAAATAGTAAAATTAACCGTTTCTCCGAGACAGGTAAGCCATGCCCACCAGCCAATCAGAGCGGCTGTATGCAAATTAGCCCAGCCAACATGGAGGCCTCCACTCACGGACCTGAGTAAATGGCCGTTTCCATTGCGGCAGGAGCGAAATTGAAGCTGCGCCCGCTCAGCTCAGCTCCGATTAAACTGGCTCTAGCGAAACACACCTTTGAAACAATATAACAATCATAGAATCCTCGGGAGCTGAAGGAAAGAGCAGCCCCGGCCTCACCACTAAGTAACATTGTGTCATTATAGACGCTGCAAGGTGAAGCAGAGAGGAGGGTTCGTTAGCTGGCTTAAAGGAACAGTGTATCAATTATAGAAGATAAACAAACTCCAGAGACCTGCGTCCAGCCAGCCTTGCTGGGACGTTGGGTCAATGGGAGCTGTGGGCAGCCTGAAAGCCCCTCACCCAGGCTGGTCAGGCACGCCAGCAGGTGGACGTCCCCCGAGGGGTCCCAGACTGAGAGAGGGCACAGGCCAGGCTGAGGGACCTCCCGAGTGCACAGAGCGGCTGCAGGGCGGGACAGCGCAGGACCCAGGACCCGTGAGTGGGAAACAGGTGGCAGGGTTGGAGGGCACCGGGAAGTGGGTAAGAGGCGGCAGGGGGTCGGTGGCCTGCTTGGCAGCTGTCCAGGCCCT
>PVJC01049506.1:0-12135 GCA_004026665.1 Murina feae | reverse complement strand
CCACGCCATGCCCCTGTGGGCCTTGAACTCTGGAACACACACCTTCTACAGGTTGTCGTACTGCACACAACTCCCCCTCCTACACATCCATCCCCCCAACTCAGCAAGCACAGCACCTGCCTGCAGGTGACGACGCACCTAAGTCATGTCCGCTCAGCTATAGGCCAGTGAGCTAGTCAGTTTGTCCCATGGTTGAGAAAAGGTATTTCCATGCCCCCAAACCTGGGTCATATTATACACGTGTGATTGATGTGAGGAGTCATTAGTCAACCTGGCTCCTTTGGGGGCACAGACTGTGCTCCTGCATAAATGCACATTTCCAAGACAGTTTTTAAATCATCGGAGCCTGGTTTGCTTTGGGCTGGTTTATTTCTTTTTTAAAATATGTTTTTCTTTATTTTTAAAGAGAGAGGGGAAGAGAGAGAAATAGAAACATCGATGAGAGTGAAACATCATGGATTGCTGCCTCCTCCACGCCCCCTACTGGGGATTGAGCCTGCAACTCAGGCACGTGCCCTGATGGGGAATTGAACCAGTGACCTCTCGGTTCCTGGGTGGATGCTCAACCTCTGGGCCACACTGGCTGGGCTCAGCTGGCTGATTTCTGAAGCTGAAGGACGCTGGCATTTGGACGTATCCAGAAAAGGCCTGACACACAGATGACTGCCTTTGTCCTCCCAGAGTCCCAGAGTCGTCTGATTCCATGGTGAGGATGCCAGGCTGGAGGCTCTCAACCCTCTCTCCACACAGGGTATTTCTCATTCATCCTGTCCTTAAATAGTCTCCCTAGTGACGAGATGCTAAGTGACACGCTAAACATTCATCATGATGCACGCAGCACTGGCCAAGGACAGGCGTCAGCAGAACAAATGTGCTTTCTGATCGTGTCTCTTTCGTTCTAGGCACAGGACACCCCCCAGCCAGGACTCCGTCCCCTTCTGAGCCCTGCTGAGCGCGAGCCAGCGGAGCAGATTCCACACGGCCCTTCATGTGCTGCCAAGCCGTCTCCGGAATCTTGGCAAGTCCTGCCTTTTTCTGTCTTTCTTTGTTGTTGTTGGTTTTTTTTTAAATGTTAAAAGCTGAGGTCTGACTTCTAGGCATATGTGTGTGCACCCACATAACCACCATTTGGATCAAGAGCGAGGCTCTTTCTGGCAGCCCCGATTTCCATCGTGCTTCCCAGTCAGTGCCGCCCCCGCCCCACACACGAGAGATCCCTATTTTGACAAGGGATTGTTAGTATCTTGAAGTCTAACGTAGACCTTTCCTTCTGTCATTTCTGTTCACTTTCCCTCTTTTTAAAATTTAAAGGCAAAGGCCCAGTCATTACATGTTGCCCATTGATTTGAAATTCACCAGCGAGGAAGCACCGGAGACAAGTAGCTCCTAGGGCAGCCGGGGCAGAGAGGATTCGAGCTTGGCCCGGAGCAGTGGGAGGTGGGGGGTGGTGGTGGGGGAAGATGGGAGGGAGGAGAACTGGTGGGGTGTGTTTTGGAGGTAGAGGGGATGTGGTTGGACGTGGCAGTGAGGGAGAAGATGGAATCAGGCGTGATCTCTAGGGGGCGACTTAAGTTTCTTGTTGTGAGTGATACCTTTGGTGGAAAGAGGGAAGGTGGGAAAGGTTTGGGTACGGGTTGAGATCAAAGACTCAGGTTAGTCATCTGTAAACAGGAGAAGAATAGATCCCGCCTCTTGGGGTCGGTTCAGCAAGATTAAATGAGATAGTGTATGTGAAGGGCACCTCATCAGCATTCAGTACACAGTAGTGGTGATCACTATTGTGGGTGTTCTGGGTGCAAGTGCCATCCTTTGTGTGAAAAGTGTGGCAACCACACTCCCATCCTGCTCAATGGCACAGCCCTTGGTCCCAATCACAACCATCCATTGCACAGTGTTAGGGCCACCTGTCCCCAGCTCCTACTTCTGTGTGTGTCTCATGGCACAGCCCCACCCCTCCTCGAAGAATCTTTCCTTAAGAAAATGGTCAAGCCAGACCATGAGCCCCGACTCCCTCTCAGCCGGCCCCCCGGGGTAGGAGCAGCGGCACTGTGATAACAGAAGGGGATTTCCCGTCCTTCCTGAAGTGCTCTGGGGGCTGCAGGGGCCGCCCAGGCTGACACAATCTGGCCTCTTGAAAGAATTTCTGCTGACTTGTTATTTTGTTAGGCAACAATGTTGTGTTCGAAACTCAAAAATAACAGCAACCATAATAATACAAACCAGGGCATTTTTTACTTCTACTGTCGGAGCCCAGCCTCGAGCTCCCCGTGCAGATGGAAACGTCAATGGAGAAGTGGGGGGCGGGGGAGGGGAGTGAATTCAGAGACAGCAGGAAGGCAGGCAGGTGTGCCCCCGTCCATGGTGGTGGGAATGGCACTTCAACAAGAATATCTAACGAATGCTTTAAAGTTCTTGGAGCACTTCCCCACAAATCATCTCCTTCACCTGCCACATGGCCTGGCCGGGTGGGTACTATCCTCCTCCTTTCAGAGGTGAGGCTTCTGAGTCTCAGAAGAAGAAGGAACCGTGTCCACATGCTGGAGGCCGGACTCCAACCTGGCTCTGTGCCCAGCCGCTGTCCTCCCCAGGGAAGCTCCCCCACGATCCAGCAGCCTGGGTCCCCGTGCGCCTCCTCCCCTCCCCCTCCCCCTGTCCTTCAGGGATGGGTCTGAGTCTCTCCCACCCAAAGGTGTGGTCCCCAGTCACAATAGGGCGTGGCCCTCAGGGGCCAGGGTGTCCTGTAAGCCATGCTTCCGATGTTTTAGTGACTTGTTTTAGGAATAAAAACATTTCGTCAGACACCTGGATATTTTACTCTAGTTGGCGTCCACTACCTGGATACTTTAAACAAGATATAGCTATGTACGCATCTCTATTTCTGTTCTGCTTTCTTCCAAATATTTTAGTGTTTACAACAGAACAGTTCTCAGCCTCGTTTTTATTTTGGCAGAAGCATAAGACACTGGGCAATGATGCGCGTGCAGAGTTTGATTTGAGCTATTGAATGAGTAGGTGATCCAGGGCCATTGGCTTACCTCTCTAGAGCCTCACGGGTCAATAGAAGCTTGGAAGTGCCCTGTCCACTGTGGAGCCAGAGTCATGAGTGACATATGACTAATGTGGCTCAAAACCTGACGTTTTAATTAATTTAACATTAAAGACCCACACGTGGCTAGTGACTATTGTTGGAGAAAGCAATTCCAGGCCCACACCTTCACCTATAACATGCAGTATTCATGCTAGACTCGGTCTTTCTAAGCCCCCCCCGCCAGAGACTTAGCATGGTGGCACACATCAGGCACTCAGTAAATATGTGTGAAATAGTTATTTGTAGGATTGAAAATAGTAAATGAATAAAGAAATGAGCAAATAAATGACTGAATCTTAAGGGAACATCATAAATGGAATTGATTTAAGGATAACTTCATGGAAACTCTAGAGTTGCGGGGGGTGGGGTGTCGGGAAGAGGGATGAAGAGAAACACCTGCACTGGCTGCAGCGGGTGGGAAACCTTGAGCGCTGTTTCCATGGGAACAGAACCAGGTACACCCGGATCACATCGCCTTCCCGCGTCCTCCACACCTGGAAAAGCAGCTTCCTCCTCGGGAGTATTTCCACAACCCAAGTTTCCCAGGGAGAAGGGACTGCGGGCTACTGGCTGGGGAGACTGTCAGGAAAGAGGGGACAATCGCCAGGAAGCCCCAGGGAGAGCTGCCAAGACTTCCGTTCCCACCCATGGGAAGACTTCCGCCAGACACAGCTCAGAATAACCGCTGCCCCCGAGGGTGCTGTCAGAGTAGGTGGGGGAGTCTCCGCCGGGCTCTGCCTCTTCCCTTCCCATTGCTGTTCTGAGGAGTTCCTCCCTTCCAGGCGAGGCCTGCTCGCTGGGGGCCCCCTCTTCTCAGCGTGGCTTACAGCCAGTGCCTGAGAAGTCTCCAGGGCTGTGTCCAACCCAGGATGCCTGTTCCCTGTCGCTAATTCTTCTCTGAGACAGATGTATTCATCTAAATGAAAAACTAAAATTTCTGCTAAGCGTATCATCCTTGAAATATAGTGGCGCCAAAGCTAGGTGGCATGGGGGTCAATAGAAGCCTTGGAAGCTGAGGTGGCTATTTTTTGCTATATGATGTGGTAGCCCTTTTTTTCTTTCTTTGCTGTTGTCTTTGTCCAGCTTCCTGGAGCCCACATGCACTTCTGATTGTGCTGGGGAGGTGGCAGGTCCAGGGGGTGGGGTGGGGGTGGGGGGACCTGGCAAAAAAATGCACCAGGTTTTTTCTAGATCCATTGGAACTGTTAAAAAATCAAAGAATCTTTAAATCTCGGATGCCTCAAAGGAGAGGTTTCCCCTCTCATCGCCTCTGAATGCATTGCCATTGCTTTAAAATAATTTTATTCACACTGTGTCCTAGCCAATACAGACCTTGCCAACCTGGCGCCTTGCTTAGCAAGGAAGAAATATAGAAGCAGGAGGCAGAGGAGGCCGCCCAGGACTTTTCAGATGAATGTATCCCAGACTTCTCATGGCCTTTAAGAAGCCCAAAGCCACAGGGGCGGGCCTACGGGGCCTCTTGTATCCTCTGTGGACAGGAAGTGGCTCTGAGCGAAGCTACATGACCTGGATTCTTAGAGCCGTAGGAGTAGGAGGAGAGTGAATGTGACTTCGATGGACCTCAGAGCACCACCCAAACGAAGCGAGATAAACAAGGTTGCGTTGCGGACTTTAAAAAAAAATTGACAAATGACTAACAGCAGTGTGGTACACATACATGCCAATCACTGCAGAGAGGCCACAAAGAGAGCGTTCTTTTATATCGAAGGGCAGAAGGATGCTCCACAGCACTAATCTCTAGGGATGTGAAAGTCAGAATCACAGCCAGATGCCACCTCACACCCATTAGCATGGCTGCTATAACGAGTGAAAGGAAAGTAGCGCGTCTTGGAGAGGATTTGAAGAAACCGGAATCCTTGTACACTGTGGGTGAGGATGTAAAATGGTGCCAGCGCTACAGAAAACAGCGTGGTGGTTCCTCGGAAAACTAAAAATAGAACCACCATGGGATCTGGAAATTCCACTTCTGGGTGTGAGCCCAGGAGGCTTGGAAGCAGCATCTCAAAGAAAGACGGATACACCCATGTTGGTGGCAGCATTATCCCTGTAGCCAAAACATGGAATGAATGAACAGGTAAAAAGAATGTGATATATATATATATATATATATATATATATATATATATATATAGCAATGGAATACTATCCAGCCTTAAAAAGGAAGGAAATCCCAGTACATGCTACTACATGGATGAACCTTGAGGACATTGTCCTACATGGTACAGGCCAGTTTCAGAAAGACAGAGGATTCCACGTAGATGAGGTACTTGGAACAGGCAAGTTCATAGAGACCGCAGGTGGAATGGTGGGTGCCAGGGGCTGGGCAGAGGGGAAATGAGCTTTCAGTTTTGCAGGATAAGAGTTCTGAAGACGGATGGCACAACAATTTTAATTTCACTTAATGACACTGAACTGGACCCTGAAAACCAATTAAGGTGGTAAATTTTATGTTATGCGTATTGACCACAATGTTTAGCATTTTAAATAGCATTAATGTCATGCGTTAGGAATATCCTAATTGATCATTGTCTCTATTATCTAATTACGGACTAAAAGATCGTTGTTTGTGCAACAAGTCCCTGGGCAGGAATCCTTCAGCATTTACCTGCATCTACTGACAACCATACGCAGCAAGTGAATTCTTCAGTCCTGGGAGCATGGACGGTATAACCGGCTTATCTCGAAGGATCCATCCAGAAAGTCACTGAAGGGTAGTGTTCCATGAATGTCCCCTTGAGACTGGTGATGGCTGAGGCTGGCGTTTCACCTGCTTCATGCTTTCCTCTGCTCATCTCATTATGGCCATTCCCAGTGGCATTGAGTCCCTGATCCCCCAGCTGGTGGCTCAGTCGGACCCCCAGTGGCTCCTTGTTAGGAGTGTAGGGTGTTGGAGTCATCCCCATGGAGGTCCCCTTGGTTCCTCTTCCAGATAATACAGAACAGCTTTCCTCTCGGGCACATCCAGGGCCACTGCTCACTGTCACCACGGGATGCCAGTCTGGCCTCTACGTGGCCGACTGCCTACCTGGGCCAGGAAAGGCTTCTCAGAGGAGGTGACATTCAGCCGAGCCTTGAAGGAAAGGGCAGACGTTTTCCAAGCAAATAAGGGAAAAGGGGGCACTTTAGTCAAAGGAAGAAACTGGCACAAGTTGACACGAGACGCTGGGTTTTGAAGGTGCTGGGAACCTCTGAAGAGAGCAAGTGCTCCACTATGGTTGAACCCAGAAAGGGGTCCGTGTAGCCAGCTGGGATGCAACCTGTTTCAAAGTTCTTGAGCATATCATCCCTAAAAGCCTCACTCCACTTCATTTCTTCACTGTCCCCTATGGTTGTCTCTTAGTCCCATAGAGAAAGCGAGAGAGCCAGGCCAGTGTGGCTCAGTGGTTGAGCATCAACCTATGAACCAGAGGGTCACCGTTTGATTCCCTGTCTGGGCACATGCCAGGGTTTCTGGCTTGATCCCCAGGAGGGGGCATGCAGGAAGCAGCTGATCCATGCTGCTTTCTCATCACTGATGCTTCTATCTGTTTCCCTCTCCCTCTCCCTCTCCCTTTCCCTCTTCCCCTTCCTCTCTCTCTCTCTCTCTCTCTCTCTCTCTCTCTCTCTCTCTCTCTCTCTCTTTCTCTCTCCCTCTCCCTCTCCCTTCCTCTCTGAAATCAATAAAAATATTTTTTTAAAGAGAGTAAGAAAGAAGCAGAGACCGAGACAGAGAGAAAGATAGAGAAAGAAAAAGAGAAAGAGACACAGAGTGAAGCTGTGTGTATGGCAGATCTGTGGTGGCTGGTCTTCAGATAGCATCTGGAGAGAGGGAGCCCTATTCCACCAGGAGTGTCCATGGATACGGACAAGAGGAAATGTTGACAGCCTTCAGAGCTTTATTTAAATTCCAGATGGTCCCAGAGTTCACCTGATGCATGGACTCTTTACTCAAAAGTTGAGCCACCCAGGGACTAGGTGAAGTATGACTCAGAGGGCTTGGCGCAGGGAGTTGGGTAGATACAAGTGTGATATGACTTGTTTGATCCCAAAATGCTCCTCTTCCCATAAATATCTCTCTGTAGCTGTGCCAGAGAATATAGCATCCTTTTCATGTTAACTCATTTATTTCCCACCATTATCAAGAGGCACAGGTATAGCCCTGACTGGTTTGGCTCGGTGGATAGAGCGTTGGCCTGCGGACTCAAGGGTCCCAAGTTCGATTCTGGTCAAGGGCATGTGCCTTGGTTGTAGGCACATGCCCAGTAGGAAGTGTGCAGGAGGCAGCTGATCGATGTTTCTCTCTCATCAATGTTTCTGACTCTATCCCTCTCCCTTCCTCTTTGTAAAAAATCAAATCAATAAAATATATATTTTAAAAAAAAGGCACAGGTATAATTATCTCCATTTCACTCCTGAGGTTTAGACCCAGAATGGTAAGTAATATACCCAGTGTTGAAGCTATTGTATCATTTAAGGGTAGGATTGACTATGAATACCAAACACTTGAAAAATAGAGGCTTAAATGAGGCAGAAATTCAAAGGCAGATCCTTCAGGGCTGATGTGGCCATTGCACGGTTACCAGAGACCCAGTTTTTAAAACCTTTCTACTCCATTGTCCTTGGTCTGTGGCCTTCACCTTCATGGTACAGCAGGGCTGCTGGAGCTCCAGACATCACACCTACACTCCAGAGAGCAGGATGGAGAAAGGAGGAAGAAAGGCTATTTCCAATATAAGGAAACTTCTGGAAACGCCACACCGTATTCACCTATCTACCATTGGCTAAAAGTTAGTCACATGATCAAGTCACCTTTTAGGTGGTCAGGAAGGTGTCCATCTAAGAGTCAGGGGTCTGTTATTGCATGCAGAACACACCTCTCCTACTTGGTCTGTGTGTAATATTAGGCAGGTTGCGTAACCCCTTTGTGCCTCATCTTCCTCATCTGTTCAGAAGTTAATGTGAGCACAGTGCTGAAAACAGTACCCGGCATGCAGTGTGCTTCGTAGAATTATCGTTGCTGCTGCGAAGGTCCATGAAGCCCAACACTAGGTGAAACCAGAAGGTTCTCTTGGGGCTGACAGGCACCAGGAGAGAGTCAGTGAGGGGCTTCCTCCACTGCCCGTGTGGTTCGACAGGGTCACTGGAAGGGGCCTCACCCCTGCGGCTAGAAGGGCATAGGGATTTGGTGAACTTGGGACAGCTCTCCACTCCAGATTTCTCCTCCTCCCCCACAGGTCTCACTCCTTCATGGCTTCAGGCTCTGGGCTAGATGCCTCCAGGCTCAAGATCCAATTTGTCTTCCCTGAAACCAGGCCTGCCCTGAGCTGAGACGGCACCAGCTTGGTGTCCAGGGGAAGGGCAGCCCATCTTGCAGCTCACAGCTTGAGTGGTGCAGCAGGATTGGGTGATCCTACCGACATGGCCAGAGCCTGATAGCCCCCACCCCCACCCCCTACACACACAGCCACTCCTCGGAGCAGGAGGCAGGGGTGGGTGGTGGGTGGGGGGGGGAGGGGCTTCTGTGGGCTTCTCCATGAGCCTCAGAAATCCCAGCTGCAGCTCTCAGCTTCAAGGAAGTGAAGACTAACCCCAGTCAGGTTTAGAAGAATCACATCTTCCCAAAGGCCTGGGAAATAAGTAATATAACTTTGAAAATAACATCAATTTTCAATAATGGAGTTCTTTCCCCAGATGATCCTCAGATTAGTCGGAGAAAGGTATCACCAAGATGCACAACTGGGTGCTGAAAGCACTTTCTTACTCTCACAGGCTTGAGCTTTATCTTTCATGAAAACAGCAGCAAAGGGTGTTGACAGGCTGGTGTCACCATCACCTTGTTTAAGATGAGGAAGCAACCACTTAGAAGGAGCTCAGTCCCAAGACTTCAGCTGCCAAAGGCTGTACAAGTCCCTGCTCACCAGCATGTGGCGCTGTTGGCCATTACCTCTTACTTCCCTGTGACTTCTATGGCACTAAATTCCTCTGGTTTTTCTTCTTAACGGAGTGTTGTCGGAGCTCTTTCTTTACTGGGTGTTGGTCTCTTCTGGATTCTTCAGAGTAAATAAGACTGCTTCTCAGTGACATACCCATCCACAGGCACACAACCTTAATTTTTTAAGCTTTCTTTGTTCTGTTAAGTCAATTCCCAACATTCCATATAGTTTTTATATTTGTATTTTGTGGTTTGGGATTATGTATGACTTCCTAGTTTAACCAGTGATATAATCAATATTTTATTCTAATCCTTATTGCTATTTTTAGAAGGGAAGTTAGCAGGCTCAGCCGGTGTGGTTTAGTGGTTGAGCATTGACCTATGAACCAAGAGGTCACGGTTGGATTCCCTGTTGGGGCACATGCCCGGGTTATGGGCTCAATCCCCAGTAGGGGGCATGTGGGAGGCAGCCAATCAATGATTCTCATCATTGATGTTTCTCTTTCTCCCTCTCCCTTCCTCTCTGAAATCAATAAGAAATCAATCAATCAATCAATTAATCAATAAAAGAGAAGTAAGTAAAAATGTCAACTTGAAACCTGAAGACACTCAGCCCTTCTTTGTCCCATCCCCTTGCGCTCTTAAACTCACAACTGCATTGACTCTCACCTGTGCCTTCAAGTGTCCTCGAGCTGCTCTCCTCGTCTCTAATTTCTCTCCCCTCCAATTCATCCTTCCCAGGTGACCCGATCTCGTTGCACTGCCCACTCCCCAACTCAAGACTGTCCAATGTCTACACACAGCACACAGAACCATGTCCTTCCCAACTTGATTACACTCATCCTTTCCGGTCTTACTTACCTCCATATCCGTAAACTTCATTTTTCAGCAAGCGTCATTGAAAAGCTACAACCTGCCAGGGCAATCTAGGCCTCTGTGGATACGACGATAACAACATAGTTCATGCGCTCAGAAACCTCAGTCACAGACACGTCAAGGGAGACAGCTGTTCTGTCTAACTGACATCTGCCTCCCAGCCTCCCGTCTGTCTATTAAAATTCTATCCTTCGGAAGCCAGCCTTGCGCAACAAGCCTCCTTTAGCTCCATGTTGGAATTGCTGTCTTTCACCGCCCTCATTCCCCTGAGCACGTTTTTTTGTGCTGCCAGTAGAATATTGAATATAAATTACCGTGAATATGTCTGTCTCCCTCACACGAGGGAGAACACCTCAGAGGCAGGGACCACGCTATCTCTATTATATCAGGAACGTGTTTAGCATAAAGCAGGAACTCAATAAAAATGTATTGGAAATATCACATCTCCCAGTTACTGAATTTAAATACTTATTGAGGACCTACTACGGGCCAGGTCCCATGCTAGGCAGGTATTTTTTAAGATAAATTTTCTAACAAGGGGATAAAGGAGCAGCACATTTTAATTTAGCAAAGAATTTTCTAGAGAATTGCGATGATGTAGTCCAGTTAAGTGTTCTGGTGATTTTTTTTAAATCCAAGAGAAAAGCTCAGAAGGAAAATGCGTGTAAATAACATTTCCATTAGGCAGTTCCTCTCAAATAGCTCCCGTCCCCAGCAAGCATTTGGCAAGAACTGCATCGCAATCAATTCCTGGTTGAATTCTGGGACGAGGGTTGGAAATGCCATTGTTCTGAGTTGTTGGTTAAAGAGGGATCCACGTGCTTTGCAGACCAGATGTGCAGGAGGTGGGGCTGACAGCCGGCACTGAATGATAGTCTGACTTATATTTTCTCTTGGAGACAGGGACAGCGAGTGCACTTCTTCCACAGGAGCTGAGGAAAAAGTGTGTGTGTGTATGTGTGGTGTGTGTGATACTGACCTCATGCCAGGCACTTTCCATTATCTTCTTTAATGTCCACTGTGGTCCTTTTGAGATAAATGTGTTTCAGAGATACCTGCTGACACAGGAAGTATTTGCTTTCTTTTATCTGTTATTATTATTATTTATTTTATAATTTTGGCAGGGAAACTGCCAGCCAATTCTCAGTATAAGTAGACACGGTCACCTTGAGACATGTCTTTCCGTCCAGGGAGGTCTTACTTAAGTAGTCTCTCGTACTCGTATAAAGGGAAGACCAGTAGGCACTCCATGCCCTAAGGAAGAAAATAACAACACCTGCTTTGTGGTTGGCTATGTTTTCCCTCCTAATTTATGTGAATGTGTGAAGCTCAAGGTAGAAAGAGACTGAGAACATTTGCATAAGGCCAAGTAGCTCCAAGGAGCTAACTCCCTCTTTGAGGTTCAGCATTATTAAAATCTCTTGGAATGAATGCCTCCGCCAACTTAAATATCAGATCTACAGGAACAGGTTCATTTCTGTACCACAGGACCTATATGTGGCTAGCACATAGTAGGTGCTCAATAAATATTACTGAAGGACTCATCCTCCAATTCTTCACCCCGTATTATCCCTGCTGCCAAGTTTTCTAAAATAATTTTTTACTCTTCCATTTAAAAAATTAATTCTCCATTTGTTAATCTACCTAAAATAATGTAACCAGGAGTTTCATCAGCTTCTGAAGTCTCTTGATATAGTCACACTCATTTTAAAATGATAAATATCAAATAGAAGAGAATGTTTCTCTTGTTTGTTATAACAGAGAATGTGCTACCAGATCATCTAATATTTATGCCAAGTTGTTTTAATAAATAAGCTAAAAATATGTGGTAAGCAGTAAGAGGGTATTTTAAAACTGTGTAATATTGGAATTGTACCCAGTACTAGACAGATCCAATTTCTGATTTTAGTAGTAAATACTTCTTCACTGGGAACTATGATAAATTTATTCTTTTGAGATCATATGTTGTTTGTAAAAAAGATTGAAACTTGAATCTTTGAATAGCTTTAGCTGGATCCCATTCAGAGTGGTTTTGAAGATTTTGTATCATTATTTAGGTATTTTTAGAACTTTCTAAAACCGTAAGATGACAGAGATAGACACATTTGATTTTAGCCTGTCAATAACCTGTTAATCTATCATTTGAGAGGACGCCAATGCCTATTTAATTCAATTCAATGAACATAGATTGAAAACCAACTATGTGCCAGGCACCATGATATGAACAAAAGATAAAGGG
>PVJC01049505.1:0-12155 GCA_004026665.1 Murina feae | reverse complement strand
TCTTGCAGTCTGGGACACCTCGGGGGGGGGGCGGGGATGTCCACCTGCTGGCATGCCTGGCCAGCCTGGGTGAGGGGCTGAGGGCCATTTTCAGGCTGCTCACAGCCCCTTCAGGGTTCGTGCACTGGGGGGTGGGAGGGCTGGTGAGTGCAGGCCTGGACGTTTCCCACCAGAGGGCCCACGATCACACATGCCTGGTGGGCCCCCACCACTGAGGGGACACACCTGGCGCAGAGCTGGGTGGCGAGCCAGGGGTGGATGCTGGTGCAGAATGCCTCAGTGGGGCCTTGCTGCTGAGCAAACACACCCGGGGTGGAGCTGGGCAGCGGACTGGATTCTCTGCACTGTGCAGCAGACACTCCTGCATGCCCTGTGGAGGCCCCATGGGAGGCAGACGAAGGCAGTGGACCCTAGACAGGTGCCCTCAAGGAGGCACCCGGGGCAGAGCCAGGCAGCAGACCCAGGATGGGCACGCCTGGATGCCCCAAGGAGGCCCCCAGGGCAAAGCCAGGCAGCAGACCCAGGACAGCTGCTCCTGCACACCCCGTGGAGGACCCGCTCTCCCACACAGGCACTCCTGGATGCCCTGGGGAGGCCCCAGGCCGGACCCCCTCCCCCCCACTGAGCTGGCACACTTGGCACAGCTATGCCGGCTGCGGAGGCTCCCAGTGCAGAGCCGCCCTGCCAGCCTCCATCTTGGCTGGGTTAATTTGCGTACAGCCTCTCTGATTGGCTGGTGGGCATGGCTTAGGTGTCTCGGGTAATGGTAATTTGCATATTACTCTTTTATTTTATATATATATATATATATATATATATATATATATATATATATATATATATATATATATATTTAGTTCACAGTAAAGAGCAAAGCACCCCTCAAACCATCCAACTTTGATTTTCCTAGGACTGAATTGGGCCCTCCACCCAGTTGATCCTTTTTCTGGACCTCCTGAGGTTCCACACCCTCCATCCAATTCGATTACATTTCCAGGTTTTCCCAGGGTATCCTCTGCTTCTCTGTGTTATCATCCTGGTTCTCATTATGCATGTCCAAAAGTTTAGTTATGTCGTCTAGTTTCTACTGCACATGTACTCAGCAGAGGAATTTTCCCACCCTCCTCCCTTTGAGAATTTGGTACCTGGTCTGTAGCATCCCCAGGGAGGTTCTCCTGTCCTCTCAGAGGATTAAGTCTTCTCAGCAGCAATCCCCTGGGGTTTTGAAAGAGTCTGTTTATGTTAGTTTCCCAGCAAACTCAAGGGATTGTTATCTGATATCTGCTTCAGCTTCCCAGTTTATTAAGCTTAATGTTTGATTCAGCTCCCTAGTTTGTTAAGCTTATCATGTGATTTCCTGTTGCTTCTTTCTTTATATTAATAACTAGCTATATACACAGAAAGTTAAACACATTACATTAATCTGACCTTGCTTTTCTTTTTTTAATATATATTTTTATTGATTTCAGAGAGGAAGGGAGAGGGAGAGAGAGATAGAAACATCAATGATGAGAGAGAATCATTGATCAGCTGCCTCCTGCACATCCCCTGCTGGGGATTAGGCCCACAGCCTGGGCATGTGCCCTTGACTGAAATTGAACCCTGGACCCTTATTCTACAGGCCAATGCTACATCCACTGAGCCAAATCTTGCTTTTCAAGGTCCAAATTCATCTACTTAGAATTTTATCAACCTACATTTGAATATCTTGTCCAAAACCTTTGCTGAATTCCATATACTCTAATTTTATGACATTCTCTGTGTCTACGAGGTTATGAATTCCTTTAAAAAAATAAAAAAGATAATCTAGAACAACCTGTGAATGCATTTTAAAAAATTATCTAGCCCTAATGGGTTTGGCTCAGTGGATAGAGCATTGGCCTGTGGGCTGAGGGGTCCCGGGTTTGATTCTGGTCAAGGGCATGTACCTTGGTTGTGTGCACATCCCCAGTAGGGGGTATGCAGGAGGCGGCTGATTGATGTTTCTCTCTCATAGATGTTTTTAACTCTCTATCCCTCTCCCTTCCTTTCTGTAAAAAATCAATAAAAAATATAAAAAATTATCTATTTTCCTAGTTAATAATATACTAAGCTGAAACTTTTGATGAGGCAGACATTACTGTAGGATGGAGTTGATCCCATAATGGTGCTATGGGTACTTGAACTTTAAAAAGTATCACATTACAGATGATTGAAGATGCTATTTACCTTTACATCTAGACTTCTTATGGCCATAGCAGGTCTTACTGGAACTCAAATCCTTCCAGGACCACTGATGTGGCCTCTACTTCTTTCCCTTCTGTAATTTGTGTACTATATAATGTTAAAGCCATGAATCACATGAAAAAAATTTTCAGGTATCACAGATGAAATGTGTTCCATTTTCTTACTCCCATTCTTTTCCCTTTAAACTGGATAAATATAGTGGCTAAAATCCTGGACCTTGGATCAGATGGCCCAAGTTTAGATCTTGTGTCTTCAATTTCTGAGTTGCCTTCATTAATTTACTTACCTCTTTAAGTGTAATTCTTTTCATCTATAAAATGGGATAATAGCATTGCTTTTTCCAAGGGTTACTGTGAGAATTGAGGTATTAATTATTTTTATTTATATATGTAGTAGAGGCCCAGTGCACGAATTTGTGCATGGGTGGGGTCCCTTAACCTGGCTGGTGATGGGGCCAGCAGGCCAGGGGGAGGGACTGCAGGAGGTTGGCTGGCTGCAGGATGTTGGTTGTGGGGAGTGCACTGACCACCAGGGGGCAGCTCCTGCATTAAGTGTCTGCCCCTTGGTCAGTGCACATCATAGCTTATATATTTTGGAGATTAACCCCTTATCAGATGTATCATTGGATATGTTCTCTCATATAGAAGGCTCCATTTTCATTTATTTTATGGTTTCTTTGGCTGTACAGAGGTATATAGTTTGATGTAGTTGTCCCATTTGTTTATTTTCTCCTTTGTTTCTCTTGCCCAGTAGAAGTATCAACAAAAATTATGCTACATAGGGTGTTTGAGATTTTACTGCCTATGAGGTTGTTTTTTTTTTTGAGGATTTTTATGGTTCCATAGCTTAAATTTAAGTATTTTATTCATTTAGAGTTATTTTTATGTATGGTATAAGTTGATGGTCTAGTTTCTTCTTTTTACATGTATCTGTCCAGTTTTCCAAATACACCAATTGTTGAAGAGACTGTCTGGACTCTATTGTATGCTCTTGCCCCTTTGGTTAAGTATTAATTGATCATAATGTCATGGGTTAATTTCTGGGTTCTCTGCTCTGTTCCATTGGTCTATGTCTGTTTTTGTGCCAGTACCAGGCAGTTTTGAGAATAGTGGCTTTGTAATAAAGCTTGATATCTGGTATTGTGATCCCTCTAACTTGGTTCTTCTTTCTCAAGATGGCTGTGGTTATTTGGGGTATTTTTGTTCCATATGAATTTTTAGAGAGTTTATTGTAGGTCTGTGAAATATGCTATTGGTATTTTAATGGGGATTGCATTGAATCTATAGAAAGCTTTGAATAGTATATACATTTGAATGATGTTGATTCTACCAACCCATGAACATGGTATAGTCTTCCATTTGTTTATCTATCTCACTTTTTCAACATCCTGTAGTTTTCTAAATGCAGTTCTTTTGCTTCCTTAATTAAGTTTATTCCTAGGTATGTTAATTTTTTGTTGTTGCAATGGTAAATGGGTTTGTTTTTTAGTTTCTCTTTCTCTGAGTATATTATATTATACTAGGGGCCCATTGCATGAATTTGTGCATCTTAAAAGGAACTGTGGGCTGCAAGGCTGTGGTGGTCACAGGGGTGGACTCAACCCATCCTCTGCACCTCATCCAGGCCCCTCCCACTGTGGCCCCAAGTCCCCTCTCTGCTGGCAGCCCTGCTCCCACTGCCACTGTCCCTATTCCCACCTGCTGATGGTGTGGAGCCATTGGGGCCAGCACCAGCAGCAAGTGTGAGTGGGGCTGGTTCCATCAGTAAATGCAAGAGGCAGCAGCTTCCGTGATCTCCCCTCAGGACCAGAGGGAGGTGGAGAAGCCCTCAGGGGTGATCGGGGCCAGCAACCAACACTCGCACCCACTGAAAGTGCTGAGGGATCGTGGCTGGCACCAGGCACAGGCAGTAGGTGTGAGCGGTGACTCCAGTGCCAGTAGCAGGTGTGAATGTCGGGCAGGACTACAGTGCATGAGAGCAAAGAATTTTCAGTAACCACCAGAGGCTCATCCCGATGACAATGACTGGCGCCCTGCTTTGGTCTGGCACCTTGACTCACCCACTTCACCATCCTGCCACAGCTGATGCCTGCCATGTTCCACGTTCTGCTGCCTGCAGTCGACACCCAGAATGTTTCACATGTGCCACCTGCTGGTCATGCACATCATAGTGACTAGTTGTCCAGCTGTTAGGTAGTTCAGTTATTCTGCTGTTCAGTCTATTTGCATATTAGGGTTTTATATATCCTATATAATAAAAGAGAAATATGCAAATTAGCCATCCCTCCCCTATGCTCAAGCCACTCCCACAAGTCAAGCCCACAAGCCAATCAGGAGCAAGTATGGAAATTAACCCAACTAAGATGGCAGCAGCCATGGATCTGGAGCAAACAGGAGGTTTGGGTTACTCCCAGTAATGGAGGAAGCCAAGCTTTCCACCTACCCTGGACGGCCCTCAGCTCCACTAAAGGCTACAACATTTCAATTATAGAAGACAGATAAATCCAGGAGAAAAAGAAAACAAAAAGAAAAAAAGGAGAGGCTGGGAGCTTGGGTCACCAGGGGGCATGGCCAGCTTAAAAACGTTCCTCAGTCCCTCACCCAGGCTGGCCACAGCCCCATGAGTTGAGGGTCCCCGCTGTGGGACTGGCCAGCCTGCAAACAACCATCAGCCCCTCACCCAGGCTGTCCAGTCACCCCAGTAGGGACTCCCACCCTGAAGGGGGTGTGACCAGCTTGAAAACAGCCCTTAGCTCCTCACCTAGGATGGCCAGGCACCCCAGTGGGACCCCCCCACACACACACACTAAAGGGGCTGTGGCCTGCCTGCAAAAAGGCATCAGCCCCTCACTCAGGCTGGCCAGGCACTCCAGCAGGACCCCCACCCTGATCTGAGACACACTTCAGGGCAAACCAGTCAGCCCCCACCTGTGCACCAGGCCTCTATCCTATATAATAAAAGGGTAATATGCATTCCTTAGTTACTCTAACAGCAGAATGACTGGGAATGACTGGTCACTATGACACACACTGACTGACCACCAGGGGCAAACACTCAATGCAGGAGCTGCCTCCTGATGGTCAGTGTGCTCCCACAGGGGGAGCTCTGCTCAGCCACATGCCAGGCTGCCAGCTGCCAGCACAGCAGTGGTGACGGAAGCCTCTCCCTCCTCCTCAGCAGTGCTAAGGATGTCTGACTGCAGCTTAGGCCTGCTCCCCACTGGCAAGTGGACGTTCTCCAAGGGCTCCTGTGTTGCCAGAGGGGAGCAAGCCTAAGCCAACCGGTGTACATCCCCTGAGGGGTCCCAGACTGCAAGAGGGTATAGGCTGGGCTGAAAGACACGCCCCCCCAGTGCACAAATTTTTGTGCACTTGGCCTCTAGTATCCTAACTAATAAAAGTGTAATATTAAAATTAACCATTTCTTCAGGATGCCTAAGCCTCGCCCACCAGCCAATCAGAGTGACTTATGCAAATTAGCCTAGCCAAGATGGTGGAGGCCGCAGCCCCGGAGAAGCCGCGCACACCGGGGCTGCGGCCTCCGCCATCTTGGGAGCCTCTGTCCTGGGAAGGCATCCGGCGCCCTGAGCCAGCCGATGCCTTCCCAGGCGGAAGCCTTGGGGGGCAGGACCAGCTGGCCGGCCCCTGAGGCTCCCTTCTGGGAGGCCATGGGGTGGCCACCTGCCACGGGATCACTTCTCAGACCGGCCCCAAATCTCCCTCCTGGGAGACCATCAGCCTGAAACCTCCCTGCATGTGCCACGGCCACCCAATCGCTTCCCAGGTGGATGGCCCGGAGGGTCAGTGGGAGCTGTGGCCAGCATGAAAACTGCCCTTAGCCCCTCACCCAGGCTTGCCACACCCCCTGGGGTGAGGGTCCCCACTGGGGAGCTTGGCCAGCCTACAAACAGACATTGGCCCCTCACCCAGGCTGGCCGGGCACACCAGCAGGTGGACATCCTCAGAGGGGTCCCAGACTGCGAGAGGACACAGGCTGGGCTGAGGGATACTCTCCCTCCCCCAGTGCACGAATTTTTGTGCACCGGGACCCTAGTAGATAATAAAAGCCTAATATGCAAATAGATGGAAGAGCAGAACTACTGGTGGAGCAACCAGTTGCTATAATACACATTGAGCACCAGGGGGAAGATTCTAAACACAGGAGCTTCCCCCAGCCTTCAGGCCCCAGGTCAGCCAAGGCGGGTGTCAGTGGGGTCCCCCAACCAACCCACCGGTCACCCCACAGAGGGAAACGACTGACAGTGGCATCAGGGGGTGGGGCCGGCCAGCAAGCAGGCCAGTGCTGCTCCCTGATCGCCCTGCAGGTCACCTTCTATAGAAGTAGATGACCGGTGGTGGCGGCAGGGGGCAGGGCCAGTGAACAGGCAGCACCAGACTGGCCAAGGCAGGAGCCAGCAGGGTGCCCCTTTGATCGGCCCACTGGTCACCCCACAGATCAGCCTGATCATTGGCCAGGCCTAGGGACCCTACCCATGCATGAATTTCATTTATTGGTCTTCTAGTTGGTGTATAAAAAATCCATACATTTTGGGGTGTTAATTTTGTATCCTGCCACATTGCTGAATTCATTTATTAAGTCTAGTAGTTTTTTGATGGAGTTTTTAGAGTTTTCTATGTACAATATCATTTCATCTGCGAATAATGAGTTTTACTTCTTTTTTTCCAATTTGGATAATCTTATTTCTTCTTCTTGTCTGTTTATTATGGCTAGTACTTCCAGTCAAACAGGAGTGGTGAAAGTGGGCATCCCTGTCTTGTTCCTGTTCTTAGGGGAAATGGTTTATTTTTCGCCCATTGAATATGATGTTGGCTGTAGGTTTGTCATATAAGACTATTATGTTGAGGTATGATCCCTCTATTCTCACTTTGCTGAGAGTAGTTATCAAGAAAGGTTGTTGGATTTTGTCAAATGCTTTTTTTGCATCAATTGATATGATTATGTGATTTTTGTCTCTCAATTTGTTTATGTGAAGCACAACATTTATTGGTTTGTGGATATTGTACCCAATTGTACACTTGAATCCCTAGAATAAATCCCACTTGGTCATGGTGTATGATCTTTTAATGCAATGTTTGATCCAATTTGCTAGGATTCTGTTGAGGATTTTAGCATATATGTTCATCAAGGATATTGGCTTATAATTCTTTTTCTTTGTAGTGTCTTTATCTTGTTTTGAGTTTAGAGTAGTGCTGGCTTCATAGTAATAGATTGGAAGTGTGCCTTTATATTGAATTTTTTAGAATAGTTTGAGGAGAATAGGTTTTAGTTCTTTGAATGTGTGGTAAAACTGCTCTGTGAAGCTGTCTGGACCAGGGCTTTTGTTTGCTGAAAAATTTTTTTTGTTTTTGTTTACTGCTTCAATTTCATCGGTAGTTATTGGTCTATTCAGGTTTTCTTATTCTTCCTGATTGAGTTTTGGAAGATTGTATAGTTCTAGAAATATGTTCATTTCTTTTAGGTTTTCCAGTTTGTTGGAGTAGAGTTGTTCATAGTAATTTTTTGCAATACTTTGTATGTCTGTGGGGTTGGTTGTCATTTCACCTCTTTCATTTCTGATCTTGTTTATTTGGGTCCTCTCCTTTTTTTCTTGATGAACCTGGCTAGAGGTTCATTAATGTTTATCCTTTTAAAGAAACAGCTCTTGTTTTATTGCTCTTTTGTTTTTTTAGTCTCTATGTCATTCATTTCCACCCTGATATTTATTATTACTTCTGCTTACTCTGGGCTTTTCTTGTTGCTCTCCTTCTAATTTTTTAAATCATAGCGTTAGATAATTTATTACCAGTTATTTTTTGAGGTAGGCCTGTAATGCTATGAACTTCCCTTTCAAGACTGCTTTCACTGTGTACCATAGATTTTGAATTGTTTTGTTTTCATTGTTATTTGTTTCCAGGATGCTTTTTATTTCTTCTTTGATCTCTTTAGTAACCCAATCATTTTTTTAATACCATGCTATTTACCCTCCAAGTGTTTGATTTTTTTATTGTTTTTATTGTAGTTAATTTCTAATTTTATGACATTGTGATCTAAGAAGATGTTTAATATTATTTCTATTTTCTTGAATTTGAAGAAACTTAGCCAGTATCCTAATACATGATCTATCTTTGAAAATATCCCATATGCACTCAAGAAGAAAGTATATTCTATAGTTTTGGGGTGACATATACTGAAGATGTCAATTAGTTCCATCTGATCTAGTGAGTAGTTTAGGATTGCTGTTTCCTTGTTGATTTTTTGTCTAGATTTATCCAGTGATGTCAATGGGGTATCAAAGTTTTCTACTATGTTGTATTGCTATTGATCTTTCCCTTGATATCTTCCAGAAGTTTTTTTGTTTTTGTTTTTTCTGTGTGTGTATTTGTGTGCTACTGTATTGGGTGCATATATGTTTACTAGTTATATCATGTTCTTGTTTCAGTCCCTTTAATATTATAAAGTGGCATTCCTCATCTCTTGTTAGGGCCTTCACTTTGAAGTCTATTGTATTAGTTGTAAGTATTGCTACTCCAGCTTTTTTTTCATTACTGTTTGCCTAAAAAACATTTTTCCATCCTTTCACTTTCAGTCTGTGTGAGTACTTTATTTTCAGGTGGGACTCTGGTCCTTCAGTTGTCTGCTTCAGATGCTTGGGATTGTTGGTGCGTGTGCACAGTTTCTCTGGTGTGTGACTCCCTGTGGGAACTCATTTTCGTTTGTTTCCAGAAAGTTTTTAACTTATTGCTTGATCTCATTGGTAATCCATCCATTGTTTAATAACATGATATTAGTCTCCATGTATTTGAGCATTTTAGAGATTTTTTAATTTAGTTGATTACTAACTCCATGTCATTTTGTTCTGAGAAGATCCTTGTATGATATTAATCTTCTTGAATTTGTATTGAATTGTTTGTGTCCTAATACATGGTCTATCTTTGAGAATGTTCCATGTGCACTTGAGAAGAATGTATATTCTGTTACTTTGGAGTGAAATGTGTTGTAAATATCAGTTAGTACCATCTGACCTTGTGTGTCATTTAAAGCGTCTGTTTTCTTTTTGATTTTTGTCTGGAATACCTATACAATGATGTCAGTGGGGTGTTAAAATTCCCTATGATAATTGTATTTCTGTTAATCTCTCCTTTAAAGTCCATCAAGAGATGTTTACATATATCAATACATAGGTATACATATATACTAGTACAAGAGTAGACCTTCCTTCCCCCGGCTGCCGGCACCAGCTTCCCACTGGCACCTGGGACCTGGGCTTCCTTCCAGCCACTGGCAGGCACCTGGGACCCAGGCTTCCCTCACAGCCCCGGCTTCATCCAGAATGATTTCTGGTCTAATTAGCATAATACACCTTTATTATTATAGATTAGAGGCCCAGTGCATGAAATTTGTGCATAGGAGGGCGTTCCTCAGCCCAGCCTATCTCCTTTCACAATCCCTAACTGCTGGCTCCTAACTGCTCACCTTCCTGCCTGCCTGATTGCCCCTAACCACTTGCCTGCCTGCCTGACCACCCTTCACCACTCTGTCTGTCTGCCTGATTTCCCTGGTCTCTGGTCGTCCTGGTTTTTCCACCGTTTCGGTCACTGGGCTTTTATTATATAGGATGCTTCTGTATCTGGTGCATATATGTTTACAAGGAATAAATTTTCTTTTTGAAAAATTTCTTTTAGTATTATGTGGTGGCCTTCTTTGTTTCTTGTTATGGCCTTTATTTTGAAGTCTATTTTGTCAGTACGAGTATTGTTACCTCAGATTGTTTTTTCTTTTTTCTTTTTCATTTGTATGAAATATTTTTTTCCATCTCTTCACTTTCATCTCTGTTTATCTTCTGTTCTGAGGTGGGCCTCTTGTAGACAGCATATATGGGTCATATTTTCTTATCTATTCAGTCATGCTATGTCTTTAGAATGAAGCAGTTAATCCATTTACATTTAAGGTTATTATTGAAAGATATTTATTGACATTTTTATTTACTTTATGCCTATGATCCTCTCTCTCTCTTCTTCTTGTTTTCAAATCAGTCACTTTAATATTTCTTGCATTTCTAGTTTTGTGGCAATGTACTCCTTTAAACCTTTATTTTTTGGTCCAGAAAGCTTTTTACTTCACCATCAATTTTAAGTGATAACCTTGCTCAATTCATAGTATTGGTTTCAAGTCCTTGCTTTTCATTATTTTGAATAATTTATGCCAATCCCTTCTGGCCTGAAGTGTTTCTTTTGAGAAGACAGCTGACATTCTAATGGGACCTCTTTTGTAGGTAATTTTATGTCTCTCTCTCTCTCTCTCTCTCTCTCTCTCTCTCTCTCTCTGCTTTTAAGAGTCTTTCTTTGTCTTTAACATTTGCCATTTTAATTACGATTTCCCTAGGTGTGGCTCTCTTTGGGCTTTGCCTATTGAGTATGATATTGGCTGAAGGTTTATTATTTATGGCCCTTATTATGTTGAGGTATGATTCCTCTATTCCCACTTTGTTTAGAGTTTTCATTAAAAAATGTGAGCAAGAAATAGAGAACATGTTTAAAGAAATAATGACAGAAAACGTCCCTAACCTGATGAAGGAAAAAGTCACACAAGTTCAACAGGCACAAAGAGTTTCAATCACGGGCACTCCTGTCTCATCCATGTATCTGCAGTCTCTTCAGTGTCCTCTGGTCCTTACTTCTAGGAGGTCCAGGGCAGGAGAGGCTACATACACCTCCCTGGCCTTCAGCATAGTTCTGCCCCCTGCTCCAGTAGATACTGCCTTAATAATAGCACTAATGCTGTTATTTTTATTTGTTTGTTTGTTACTGTCCAAGATGTCCGAGCAACCACCCGCCGGAGAAAGCCATAAACCATTTCCCCCCCACCCCAAGCCAGTGCAGCCTGACCGCCCCAACCATTAACATCCATAGCTCCCGGCATTGGCAGCACCCTGCGGGGTGGAAGCTCCATACATTTCAAAGACCACTTTCTCCTGCCCAACCCCTCTCCTCCCTTACCCGCAGGCCTTAAAAACAGCGGCCCAGTTCAGTTCAAGTGCGGCCTCACTTCTCTCCTTCCCTTCCCGGGGAGTCGTGGGACCGTCCGTTTGCTCCTAATAAAGCCTGGATAATTTCCATTTAGCTCCATCTTTAATTCTTCGACGGTTTAACAAAACATCTTGGTGCCAAAGACCCGGGAATTGGGGTCTCCGAGCCTGGACGACCCTCGCCCTGGTCCGCTCTTACAACCTGGAAAGCAGTGGGCTGCAGAAGCTTGCCCGGGCTTACTCCCAGATTCTGAGTAACCGGAGGAGCTGAAGAGTTTGGCTGGCCCAGACCCGTCTCCCCAGCAAGCCGTCTCCCGTTCCATCTTGGATTCCCTTGGAACCCTCCTTCTTCCGTAAGTTCATCTCCATTCTCGCTTTTACCCCGAGGGTGCAGAGGGCCAGGTCCCCTGCTTCCCCCCCCCCCACCTTCTGTTCTCCGAGACCCGTTCAGGGCTCTCATCCGAAATCACGGCCATGTTGAGACCCCTTCCGTCCTCCTGGAGGACCCCGTTTGACCCCTAGAGACCACAGGAGACGTCCTCGGCCTCTAGCGGGTCCCCGTCCGATTTTGAGTTTTCGTCAACTAAGGGACGCCTCTCTTGGCAGACTCCCCCCGTCTCTCGGAGAACAGAAGGGCTCTCCCCTAAACCATGGGATCCTCCGAATCCAAAATCGATCCATAGACACCTCTAGAGTGTCTCCTCCAAAACTTTCTCAAATCGGGGTACTCTCAAACCCTCCAGGCTAAGCGCCTCATTTTTTAAGGAGGGGTAAAGATTCTGAGGTACCCTATGTCCAGGCCTTTTTTTGGAGCAAATGTTTCCCCCCACCCCATCTCTTTCCCCACTGTTCTACCCGCCCAAGCTCCATGTCCATCTGACTCAGCACTCCTTCCCCCTCTCTT
>PVJC01049504.1:0-12147 GCA_004026665.1 Murina feae | reverse complement strand
ATCAGAGGGGCTTTGGGGTCTTCTGCCCAGGACTGAAGCCTCAGGCAGAGGTGGGGGCAGAGGTGGGGGCAGAGGTGGGGGCAGAGGACTAAGCCTGGGCAGGGGTGGAGCTGGGATTGGAGGGGGAGGGATGGAGCCAGTGATTGGAGTGAACTACAGAGGAAACACCTTTTTTTACCGCTCATTGGCTAAGCTCCCTGTATGCCACTGGTAATATTCTTAGTAACTTGGGTAATAAGAATCCAAAAAGGCGATCTAGGATTTTTCCACCACAGTCCTGTAGGAAAAAAATGAAGGTCCACTGCTGGAGGGCTAAGAAATGTCATATCCTGCTCTAGCTGGTTTCGCTTAGTGCATAATGCCTCAGCCTGCTGACTGCAGGGTCTGGGTTCAATTCTGACCAAGGGCATGTACCTAGGTTGCAGGCTGCTCCCTGGCCAGGGCCTAGGTCAGGGCATATGCAGGAGGCAACCAATCAAAGTGTGTTCCTCTCACTTTGTTGTTTTCTCTCTGATTTTCCCTTCTCTTCCACATTCTTTAAAAATCAATGGAAACATATCCTCAGGTGAGGAAAGAGAAAGAAAGAAAGAAAGAAAGAAAGAAAGAAAGAAAGAAAGAAAGAAAGAAAGAAAGAAAGAAAGAAAGAAAGAAAGAAAGAAAGAAAGAAAGAAAGAAAGAAAGAAAGAAAGAAAGAAAGAAAGAAAGAAAGAAAGAAAGAAAGAAAGAAAGAAAGAAAGAAGAAAGAAAGAAGAAAGAAAGAAAGAAAGAAAGAAATGTCATATTCTATGAAAGACACATCTTGAAAATGCCTAAAGAAAGTTGTCATTTTTTTCATGGTGAAGGGACTAGAGTCCATGTTGATGAAAACACCTTGGTGGCTGTGGTGACTGGCAGTGGCTGCAGTAGTGGGGTGATGGAGCTGGTGACTTCCCCTGATTAGCCTGGTTGCCTCCCACAAAGGAAAGCCAGACTGAAGCTTAGGCCCACTCCCCACAGGGAACAGGTAGTGGGCTTAAGCCATCAGTACGACACCCCTTGAGGGCTCCCAATATGTGAGAGGAGGCAGGCTGGGCTGAGGAACTCCCCCCATATAGTGCACAAAATTCATGCACCAGGCCCCTAGTAGACAATAAACTAATATATACACTAGGTCCAGCATAGTCCCTGACTCAATAAATGGTAACTATTATGGATATCTCATCTATCATCATTGCTTGGAAGTTAATAGCAGTTAAGGACATGATCTAGGAAATGGGTCATTGCTGGTTACTGGCTTTCTGATATATCTTTATTGATACCTTCACCTTTCTGTCAGTTTCTTCACCTGTAACCCTAACCCTAACCCTAGGGGAAAGTATGGCTTATGAGGAAATCCTTATATGTCTTTGACCCGTTTCATATGACTTAAATTAATAGAACCAATTGGATTTTTCACTGGTAAATATGTCTAATAATTTTTGAGTAAAATATATGAATCTTTGTATATTTTAGAGTGTGCCACATATATGTCCACATCATTGACTGACTCTTAAAACTTAAAAAATATTTTTATTGATTTTAGAGAGGAAGGTAGAGGGAGAGAGAGAGAGAAACATCAATGATGAGAGGGAATCATTCATTGGCTGCCTCCTGCACACCCTACACTGGGGATCCAACAACCCAGGTATATGCACTGATGGGGAATAGAATTGTGACCTCCTGGTTCATAGGTTGATGCTCAACCAGTGAGCTATGCCAGCCAGGCTGACACTTAAAACTTGATACATAGTCTTGGTTGGGTAACTCAGTTGCTTAGAGCATCATCCAGATACACCAAGGTTCAGGGTTGGATCCCCAGTCAGGGCACGTAGGAGATTCAACCAATGAATGAATGCATAAGTAAATGGGACAACAGTCTCTCTCTCTCTCTCTCTCTCTCTCTCTCTCTCTCTCTCTCTCTCTCTTCCTATATTCCTATCTCTATCACTATATTTATATCTATTTATGTGTATATTGATAAAGTATTGGTAGAATCTGGGAAAATACAGAAATTAGGAGAGAAGTAAGACCAAGTTTTAAACTATTGAATACTGATTCATAAGTCACAGTAATTGATATCTTTCTACGAGTGTTTGATCTTTTTACTTAAAAGTCTGAGTGAAGTTGAGAATCCTTGAAGAGTTGTAAGAGATAAAGGAAATGTGGATACAGTGAGAACTAACATGTAATGAGCATTCTGTGTTTATGTCACTCTGCTAAGTGTGGTATTTTATCTAATTCTCACATTATCCCCTTGAGAGAGGAATTAATAATTCTATTTTATGTTCAAGGAAATTGATGTTCATTGTGAGCATCATTTGATCAAGATAGAAAGCTAATATTTGGTAGATATTTGATTTAAATACAAACTGATCTAATTTCTAGGCCTGAGATCTAACAATTATGTTATTGTGGTGCATTAGATACTGATTCTGTAAGGGTGGAAGGGCGGTGCAAGCGTGAAGATCTGCCAATAGGGATGCAGAGGAAATGCCCGGCCAAGGACCTTCCCTTGACCAATCAACAGGGGCTACACGCATTACCCCACCCACTACTTCCGGCCCTATAAATCCTTTGTTTTTGCCTGAAACCGGTACTTCCTCCCCCGTCGCGCCATTGTGCGGCGGGCAAGTGGGGAGTCCAAGTTAACTTGTATAATAAAGCTCTCATGTTCTTGCAGCGGTTTTGGGGCTCACTCGTAGTCTTTGGGAGCCACAACTTCTGGGTACAACATTTCATGATGTATCTCAAGCACAGGGAATGAAGGGGGAGGAGATGCTGATTCAGACAAATTGTGTATTATTTAGAGGCGTTGGTTCTACCATCATGGCAGACAGGACACATTCCTCAGACAGATGCCACGTGCAGCAGTGACCATATAGGAGAGTCATTTCAATGGGTCAAAAGGAAGTCATGTGGAAAATACTTTAAAATGAATAAAAATGAAAGCAGAGCATACTATAACTGATGGGATGCATCTAAATTTATAGCTATAAGTACCTATAGCAATAAAAGAAGACAGATCTCAAATTAATAATCTAACCTTCCTTATTAAGATACCAGAAAAAAGAGCCCTAATCAGTCTGGCTCAGTGAAAAAAATGTCACTGAAGGGTCAAGGGTTCCATTCTAGTCAAGGGCATGTACCTTGGTTGCAGGCTTGACCTTCAGTAGGGGGTATGCAGGAGGCAGCTGATCCATATTTCTGTCTATCTGTCTTCCTTCCTTTCTGTAAAATAAATAAAAATATATTAAAAAATAAAGATATTGGAAAAAAGAACAAAATAAAACCAAGCAAACAGGAGGAAGTAACAAATACTCAAGTAGAAATATAACAATTAGAGAATAGAGGACAGAAAAACAACAAAACCTATAGTAGATTCTTTGAAAAGATCACCAAAGTGACAGAATTTTATCTATATTAACCAAAAAATGAGGTGGAGCCCTAGCTAGTGTGGCTCAGTTGGTTGGTTGTCCAATGCACTGAAAGGTTGTTGGTTTGATTCCTGGTGGGGGCACATGCCTGGTTGCCAGGCTTGATGCTCAGTAGTGGGCATGCAAGAGGTAACCAATGGATGTTCTGCTCTCACATAGATATTTCTCTCTCTCTCTTAAAATTAATAAAAAAATATTTCAAAAAATAAAGGGAGATGGAAGTTTCCAATTAGTAAAATCAGGAATGAAAGAGGGGAAATTACTACCAATCTTACAGAAATAAAAAAAGATTATAAGGTGATACTATGAATAGTTGTACACCAATAATTTATATACCATAGAAGAAATAGACAAATTCTTAGTAATACCCAAACTACTGAAACTGATGCAAATGAAATAGGTAATCTGAATATAATTATAACAAGTTAAGATATTGAATTAGTAATTTAAAAAACTTCTCACACAAAAAACCCCAGGCCATGATGACTTCACTTTGAAGTGAATTTTATCAAACTTGTAAAAAAAATTGTTTAAAGTGAATTTTATCAAACTTTTAAGGGAGAATTAACATCAATCCTTCACAAACTCTTCCAAGAAATAGAAGAGAAAGGAACACTTTCCATCTCATTATATAATATCAGTATTACCCTTTTGTCCAAATTAAACAAAGATATCATAAGAAAAGAAAGCCACAACTATATTCATAAATATAGGCACAGAAATTCTTAATAAAATACCAGCAAACTAAATCTAGTAGCATATAAAAAAGGGTTATATACCAAGACTAAGTGTGATTCCTAGGATTACAACGTTGGTTTAATATATGAAAACTAATCAATGTAATACACCATATTAGAAGACATACTACTTAGGAATGGTAACTGCTATTATTACCATTTTTCCCGGTGCTCCATCCACTGCCTAGCCATACATTTAAGTACAAGAGGTGTTTCAACTTTTGTGATAGGTTACTTAAGCCACACTCTCTCCCAAGGCTGCAGAGGATTTGCTTCAGTATGTGTTTGCAAGATGACAAAACATATTTGGCTTTTCAGATCTCCACTGTCCTGAGGATATTATGTATGAAGTAAATATGAAGAAATCTGTTTGGTTAGGTAAGGCTTTTTTTTCATTGAATGGCCAGTGGAATTCCTAGACTTCCCCAAAAGGGATAAAAATCAATCTTTTTATATTTTTACTAGGGGCCGGGTGCACAAAAATTTGTGCACTCGGCAGGGGCAGGGGGAGGTCCATCAGCCCAGACTGTGTCCTCTCGTAGTCTGGGACCCCGGGAGGATGTCCACCTGCTGGTGTGCCTGGCCAGCCTGAGTGAGGGGCTGAGGACTGTTTTCAGACTGACCATAGCCCCTTCAGAGTTCAGGTCCCTACTGGGGTTCCTGGCCAGCCTGGGTGAGGGGATGAGGGCTGTTTTCAGCCTGCCCACAGCTCCCATTGACCCAACATCCCAGTGAGGCTGGCTGGAATCAGGTTTCTGGGATTTATTTATCTTGATTAATTGAAACTTCATTGCCCTGAGCGGAGGCCTATTCAGGCAGTGAAGCCTCCTGTTTGCTTCAGCTCCATGGCTTCTATAATTGAAACATTGTTGCCTTGAGCAGAGGCCCGGCTGGCCTAGGCATGCAGTTTCAACTCCTTCGCTGGTGCAATGGAAGCCTCCTGTTTGCTCTAGCTCCATGGCTGCCGGCCGCCATATTGGCTGGGTTAATTTGCATGGAGTCGCTCTGATTGGCTGTTGGTTGTGGCTTGGCTGGTGGGCGTGGCTTAGGTGTCTTGGAGTGGTGGTTAATTTGCATATTATTCTTTTATTAGATTATTCTTTTATTAGATTAGATACCATACAAGTTGGCACTAGGATTTTAGCCTTTTCTTGGTCTCCAACTCTAGATATCACTCTGCCTGAAAATATATCAAGTCAAAGATTCCTCCAAGCAGAATGTGTCCTGGAGTGTTTATAGCATAGTTGGGAGATTGACCAGTATCTCAACCTGCTCTGGTGCCCTCAGCCAGTGAGGAAATTTCCTCAGGGATATGCAACCTGCATGAAACGCTGTGTTGTTGTTTACACTGCACTTAGTTCTTCAGGTTCCAGTTCATGATACCCAAGGGCTTATAAGAGGGTTGCTTTATTACATAATCTTCTAGACCAGGAATATAGGCTATTATTACATAGATTTAAGTGCAGGAAAAGAACCAGTCAGATGAGGATGTGTTGTTCATACAGGAATTCTCCCAAACACCTGTTTCCAAGGCACAATCTTTAAAAAACAGAGCTAATTAATCCCCAGGAGGGCCAAACCTTGGATAGAAGGATAGGTTCTTTAACATTCTCAGTATCCTCTCTATACACTCAAGAAGCAGCTCTTTTCCTATTTGAAGAGCAGAGTGAGAGATAGTTGGTTAAGAAGAGATATAAATATTTGTGTCTCTTGTTCTGTAACTATAGAGCTATAGCTGAAGATCAGAAATTCCCTTAGTCCTTGAGGGCTTTGGGTTTCAAACTCAACATCTCATTTTCTTATCTCTGGACTTGAATTTCTAAGGTATTGGAGTTTTGAAAATGCTTGGATGAATCCATTTGAATAAATTTGTGCCATTTTCATATTCTCTGCTTCCTATAATATTTGCGATCAGTAGGGTCTTGAAAAATATCTATTATATAATATTATGTTTGAATAGTTTCATATAATGGCTACTTCTTATTCCTGAATACACTGGACATTCTCCTTAACTATAAAGGCAACTATGGTAAGTTAAGTAGAATTGCAGATTTTTAATCCAGTTTTTACATTTATAATGAAAACCATTGGAGCATTACTTTCTGATATTTGATGGGGGTCACTTTAAGATGTTTTAGGGTATTTTGCAGAAATACTTGTTAACATCACTGACTATGGGTATATTTCTATTATCAGGAGTAGGTTTACATTCTATGGATTCTTGAGTCAATTTCTAGGCTTTGGTGGGGCAGACACTACAGTAGATCAGCAGGCTGGCGCTAGATGGGCCACTGAAGGTTTCCTCCAGGGGTAGGGCACATGGTGCGATGGTTTGGATGGTCAGAGATTGGCTAATGTACAGTCACTTATTTACTTGAAATAGTGTTCTGACTGATAATTTACAAGGATGAAAGGGGGAAAAAACCATACCGTGTATTGACAGGAGATATGAGAAGCAAGTGAGAATAAAGAAGGAAAATTTGAGGTGAAGCTGAGACAGAATGTGTGCCATTCACTGTGGTCAAGACAGGTTAGCATAGGACAGAGGAAAAGGATAACATTTGGGTTCTGTTTCTTAAAGGAAAACTTCAGTCCTAAAACAGATCCAATGGGAGAATGCATTAATTTATAGGATCTGTGAGGAAAGAATGTACCTTCCGCTGTGGTTGGGAATCTATACTAAATACCAGGCTGTGGGGCACTTTTCATTCTGACTCTTCAATCTTTCTTGGATTTTGTTCCAACCAGGTAAGACTTCATCTCTCTTACAGTGGATTGTAGTTTCAATAATATAACTGAATTTCTGCATCCCTGAACTTAGCCTTTTTTAGAGAGTCAAGGTAGGTATTGCTAAAGATAAGAGATGAAAGTTAACTCCCTTTGTCACTGTAGGGTGATTTCCAGCTTGTCTTAAGGCATCTTAAGAAAGGCAAGGTGTGTTGGTGGGAGAAAATTTCCTTGTTGGACATTAGAAGACTTGTATTCTTTTTTTAAAATAAATATTTATTGTTCAGATTATTACAGATATTTCTTTTTTTTTTTAACCCCCATAGCTCCCCTCCACCTGGTTCTCACCCCCCACATGCCCTTATTCCCCCCACTGCCTTCATTCCTAGGTGTAAGATTTTTGTCTAGTCTCTTCCCACACCTCTCACACTCCCTTTCCCCCCAAAACTGTCAGTCCATTCACTTTATATGCCCCTGCTTCTATTATATTCACCAGTTTATTTTGTTCATTAGATTTTTTTATTGACTTAATTGTTAGATTCACTTGTTGATAGATATGTATTTGTTGTCACTTTGTTGTTCATATTTTTTATCTTTACCTTTTTCTTCTTCTTCCTCTTAAAGAATGCCCTTCACCATTTCATATAATCCTGGTTTGGTGGTGATGAACTCCTTTAGCTTTTTCTTATCTGTGAAGCTCTTTTTCTGACCATCAATTTTACATGATAGCTTTGCTGGGTAGAGTAATCTTGGTTGTAGGTTCTTGCTTTTCTTCACTTTGAATATTTCTTGCCACTCCCTTCTGGCCTGCATGGTTTCTGTTGAGAAATTAGCTGACAGTCGTATGATTACTCCCTTATAGGTAACTAACTGTTTTTCTCTTGCTGCTTTTAAGATTCTCTCTTTGTCTTTTGCCCTTGGCATTTTAATTATGATGTGTCTTGGTGTGGTCTTCTTTGGATTCCTTTTGTTTGGGGTTCTCTGTGGTTCCTGGACTTGTACGTTCATTTCTTTCACCAGGTAGGGGAAGTTTTCTGTCATTATTTCTTCATATATCTTGCTTTCAATATCTTGCTGTCTTTCTTCTTCTAGTACCCCTATAATTCTGATTTTGGTACCCTTGAAGTTGTCCCAGAGGCTCCTTACACTATCTTCATATTTTTGGATTCTGTTTTTCTTTTTGCTTTTCAGAATGGGTGTTTTTTGCTTCTTCGTATTTCAAATCTTTGACTTGGTTCTTACAATCCTCTAGTCTGCCGTTGGATCTCTGTATATTATTCTTTATTTCAGTCAGTGTCTGCTAAATTTCTGACTGAGCCTTTTCCATTTTTTTTGGTATTCTCATTAAGATCCTTGAAGGTCTCACTTAATTCCTCGGAGGTTCATAGAAGATTCTTGAGTAGCCTTATAACTGTGCTTTTGAACTCTATATCTAGTAGTTTGCTTTACTCCTTTTCTAATTTGTGGCCTGTTTCTTTGTGTCCACATTTTGGCTGCTTCCTGTGTTGATAGAGTGGCTTTGTGTGGTATGTGTCCTCTTGGGCCCAGTGGCTCAGCCTCCCCAATCACCTGGGGAGGACACTCTTGGTGTATGCCTTTGAGGGCTGGGTGCACAGTCTTGTAGTCAAGCCTTGATTGCTGTTGGTATCACTGGGAGGAAATGAGCTCCAGGCCAATTGATTGTGAGGACCCTCTGTGTCTATAGTGGAAGAACTGCTGTGCAGTAGTCACCCTTATGGAGCAGAACTTGCTTCAGTGTGGCTTTGGTGCTCACTGAGTCTACCTCTTGAGTGTGTCCCTTATGGATGTGAGGAGTTAAAATCTGGTATCTGGCCACTGGGTACACTGGCTCCTGTAACTCCAAGGAGGTGCAAAGTCAGCTGCTGTGTGAGTCCACCCAGGAGGTGGTACAGTGAGATCTATAGACTTCTCCTCGTTGTTTGGGGTTTGGAACTTTTGGAGTTGTCTCTCTCAGCTGCAGCTTGTTAGGTTAGGCTGCAGGCAGACAGGTGCACAGCTTGGGTGGGGTTGTAAATTGGGTGGGGCGGGGTCTCAGAGAATCACTGGGGCAGAGCAAACAGCGATGGCTGTCCTCAGCCATCTCCATGTTTTGGCGTCTCCACACCCTTGGGTCCCCGAGTTTTGGAGTACCGTGTCCCCATAGTCGCAGCGATCACTGAGAACAGCTCTGCTAGAAAGCCAGTTTTGCCTTCCAACCAGTTGTAGACAGCCTGAAACGAGTTCAATTCATCCCCAGGAGCTTGAAACAACCCGAGCACCCAGGTACCTCTGCCGCCACAGCCACCTCCACCACCACCACCACCACAACTGTTTCACGTGCATCCGTACCTCTCTGTTCTTGGCGCTTCCACACCTTCTACCCAGTCTCAATGCACTCCTTCTCTTGCTTTCTAGCTGTAAACTTTCTACTCCCCTGGTTCTGGAAGATGGCTGTTTAGCTTTATAGTTGTAGTGTTAATGTGGTTGTGGGAGGCAGCACATTCAGGTATATACCCTATGCCACCATCTTGATTCCAAGATTTGTATTCTTATTGTGATCTGAGACTAATGAATTATCTGTGTTTCATTAGACTTCACATCTCTGGGCCTCAGTTTCCTTATCTTTAAAGAGTGTATTACTTGATAAAGTGAAAAGTTCTGAAGGATTTGTAGTCTAAAGCAATTCTAGGGTCTTGTCCAATGAACCCTCAAATTCATTAACATTCTATAAGTTAACAAAAGCATTGCCACAGATTTCATATGATCACAGGTGATGGTGTTAGCTACTAAGCCACTGTCAAACTCTGGCATTGCTGATTCCTAGAAGTAAATTGGATTTATACTGGGGAAATACTAATGTTAAAGATAGAGATAGACATCCTGGATCTGAATACAGGTTCCTTTGTTGTTGTTTTTTAACCATTATGACTTTGGGCAAATCTTTTATCTTCTCCTAACCACAGTTTTCTTTTCTTCAAAATATAAATAATTGTATACCAACCTCAAAGCATCGTAGTGAAGATTAAATGAGATAATTCATGTAAATTACTTAGTATAATGCCTACCACATGGTACACACGCCACAAAAATTAACTACTATTATAGGAACTACATGGTGTGAAAATAAGTCTCTTCATGCTATTTAGAGTTATAATAAAAGTTTGCATTTCAAAATGTTTGAACATGTGGAAGAAGTTTATCTTCTTAGTTCTTTGACTTTTTTTTTTATAAGAACAAAAATTTATTTATTTATTATTTTTTGCATTGTTATTCTTTTTTTCTTTTCTTTTTTTTATTACATAAAGTTTTACAAATATTAGTACATATATCTCTTTTTTCCCCTGCCCTTCCCCTAGCCTCCCCTACCCCCCAGTGTTTTGTGTCCATTGGTTATGCGTAAATGCATGCACAAAAGTCCCCAGTTTGGCTCAGTGGAGAGAACATTGGCCTGCGGACTGAAGGGTCCCAGGTTCAATTCTGGCCAAGGGCACATGCCCGGATTGCAGCTCAATTCCCAGTTCTTTGACTTTTAATTGTAGTCCATGGGCCCTTTTATGAAAGATCAGGGTCATTCTGTGAGATCAACACTTTTCTCCACTTCTTGTTTCTTTAAAAATATGGGTATTGGAGAGTTTGAGTGGTAACAGGCACACTATTGTTTTTTTTGAGCTAGGACAGAAAAGGAACGGATCCTGTGCTTGAGTCTTCCAATTAACAGAAGACATAAATTTTGACATAAGACCAAGTTATTTCTGTGTGGTGTGGGACAAAAGGAGGCAGATGAAATTGTAAAGGAGAAGTGTTTTAAAAATATATTTGAATTACTTTAAGGTTTGCAAGAAACTGAAGTCATAAATGAAATGATGATGATGAATGAGTCAAGTTTACCTGATTTTGATAATAAAATCTAATTTTTGGCACAGACTTTCAGAAATTTATTAAAACCTGTCAGTAGTCGGTTGTTGGTTCTCCCAAGGGCCATCTCCTCTAGAGAAGAGTTGACAATTAGAAGTGTACTCAGCTTTCTTCTTAAGGGTTCTTGTGCATGGAAGGATTGTCCAATGCAGTGGGTGATGTAGAAGGGAGACCACTGTCCTGGGGCTTGGAACTTTAAGGCTAGCTTCTCAATGAAACACTTGTGGAATTATCTGAAAAAAGGTTCCTTCCCGTGTACCTCATTATGGTACTATCAGTCCATGTATAATGTAGATAGTTTGTCTTACTCTTCACTGCCTTTATGCTTTAGGAATACATTAAAATACTAGAGTCCTAGTGCACAAAATTTGTGCATGGATAGGATCTCTAGGCCTGGCCTGCAATCAGGGCTGCTTGAGGCCTTTCCGCTGCCAGCCGGCCTCCTTTCTCTGGCTCCTGGCTGCCAGCTGGGGCCTTCTTTTGTTCTGCATCATCCCCTAGTGGTCAACACACATCATAGTGAGCAATTGGTCTTCTGGTTGAAATCCCATGGGGACAATTTGCATTTTAGGCATATATATGAAAAAAAAGAGAGTTCATGGACATGGATGCCAGTGTAGTAATTGAGGGCATAGAAGGGATGAAAGGTGATGGAAGAATAAAATAAAATAAAATTTAAAATAAAAAAGAGATACAGAATAAAGGAATCTGTAGGCCAGCAAAAAGTGACAATTAATAATTGACAAAATTAATTTTAAGTACTATTTGTGTATTCCTCATCAAGTAAGTGGAAATAGATTTTGCATTAAACTTATCTGGTTGATTATTTATATTTGATTTATTTTTAAATTTTGTTTTATTGCTTAAAATATTACAAAGAGTAGTACACATGTCTCCTTTTTTCTTTCCCCTCTTGACCTTTCCCCAGCCACCCCTTGTTTCTTGTGTCCATTGGTTATCGTTATATGCATGCATAAAAGTCCTTTGGTTGATCTCTTACCCACCCCCCAACCCCGCAACCCTCCCAGGCTTTCCTACTGTACTTTGACAGTCTGTTCAATGCTATCAAACTAGTATCGGTATCACTGGTTTAAGTTCATTTTTTTCTTGCTTTCTTTGTTTTTTTTTTTAAAGGTAAAGAATTCCTTCCTGGAGCTTTTATCACTCATACCACATAGATGGAGAATAAAAGGAATGTGACTGAATTCATTTTAACAGGACTTACACAGAACCCTCAGATGCAGAAAGTCGTGTTTCTGTTGTTTTTGGTCTTATACATGGTAACACTCTCAGGCAACGTGCTCATTGTGGTTACC
>PVJC01049503.1:0-12149 GCA_004026665.1 Murina feae | reverse complement strand
TATATATATATATATATATATATATATATATATATATATATATATTATAATATATATGCACCTTATACAGATACACAGATACTATAGGAATGGGAGCATATACAAAAGGCATTTAACTGAAACCTCTGGGAAGAGGGATGAAGAAGTCTTGGCAGTTGTGAAAGTTTCCCAGTGGAAATGCCATCTAATTTGAGGTCTGAAGAATGAATAACAATGAACCAGAGAGAAATAGTCATAAAAAAATCCATGAACACAGGAAATAACATGTCTGAATGCCTGAAAGTAAGAGAAAACATGAGATGTTAAAGAAACTGAAAACAATTTTATGTGCTGTTGCATTGTGTGTGTATGCGTGTGTGTATAAAATATATAATATGCAGCCAGGGAAATATTAAAATAAACAGATGACAAATCAAATTTAATTAAAATTACTGCTTGACATTGCAGCAAAATGTCTTATTGCTCCCAGACTCACTTATGCCACACATCACAAATGTTCTTCGTAAATTATAATAGCCATACATTTCGTCTTGTTCTTTGACACCAGGCTTCTAAGACAATCTCATCCCCAGTGTTACAGAAAACAATACTTGAAATGTTCAACCAGATGTTCATGGAAAAATAAGACAAAGAAAGGCAGAAATTGTCAAGTGTCCTCTACTGACATAACATGTAACATATAAACTGCTCCTTAAACATTATTAACATGGTTTCTCTGAATAGTAGATATTAAGGATGGAAAACGTTTTTTCAGTGTCTACTAGAAAATCAAATTATTGATTCAATTTCCAACAACTTCAAGGAATAGAAAGTTCTGCTTAGTACAAAAAAAAATGTTCAAGCAAAACATATATTCTTACATCCATAATAAATTACAAAATCATGTGTAAGACATCTCTTATTCGTTTATTTATTTATCAGAACATAACCTTTAGTACTGCAACACTGTCAGCTGAGTTAGGAAGCTAAATAAATGCCTACACACACTATTTGGTCTCCTTTATAAAATGCTGTCTGAATATGCCTGGTTTTTGATGGCAAGAGTTAGCCTTATTTTTTTGAATCTATTTCTTTCTAAGAAAACTATCTCAGTTTTATTTATATATTCACATACACATTTCTCTTCTTTCTGGAACCCCTAAAAAGTTACATTAAAAATTTTTATTGACTTCTGACCATTTTAAAAAATGCTGGAAATTAATAGGTGAATTTTCTTACTTGCTTGTTTGGGGTTTTTGCTATGCTTGCTGAGGATAATAAGTAAACTAGTAAATTTCTTAAAAAGACAATGTTTCTCAAGAAATAGTACAACTATTCAGTTTTAGAATTTAAGTTATTAGAGAGGTATATAAAAGGTGTTAATAAATTTATCTATGTAATGAGTTACCAAGACAAATTCAAGGTGTAGCTTTTACTGATATAAATTTATTTCACTTTGATATACATGACCATTAAATGGGTCTTAGATGTGAGTTGTTCTACTTTTAAACATTCCATGTAGCATTTAAGTGATATAGTTAATTAAAATGAAAGGATTTATTTTTGGGGAAAAAAAATTAGCTTCTGAAGTAAAGAAATGCATAGAGAATTTTTAAAAAAATGCAAACCCTGTCAAAGCTCAAGGGTAATGCCCCTACACCTTAAAAAAAAATGAACAATTCACGGCCAGTGTGGATCTATCTTTTGTAGCTGCCCTCCCTCCTCTGACGCCTTTATTTCTCACCTCCTCTTTAAGATTCGAGTAGCTTTCACACAGAAAAACATCTATTCCCTAATACAGTGCTCAGTATTTCAAGTCTTCTCCCTAAAGATTCAGAAATACCCACGATTCAGAGAAAGAGCTCAGAGATCACTTCCCAAAGCATTTGGCAGACCGATAACTGAAGGAGAACATTTTCTCCCCTAAAATAGCTGGGAGGCTGTGAACTTTCTCCAGGAAACAGGAGGCTAGTTGTCAAGGGACGGGAGATCTCATTTCAGGTCAGGAATAAGAGAATGTGTTCGTCTCAAAACTTTTTTTCTGGATCTTACCCTCCTGGGTTTTATTGGCAAAGGGTAATATTTTTATCTTACCAAACTAGATTTAAAAATCGTAGGAGTAGAATGTTCTGCAAATATTATAGCTTCTATATTCATGAGTTTGAACACTAGATGGTAAGAGTTTAAATCTTGCCCTGATTGAACTTTTGGGATTTCAAAATAACTCTTTTCTGCTGCTCTGAGGTATTCATTACAGGGTTAGCTTTCTTTGTCTAATCTAATCCATGGACATGTGAAGGCTCTGGTTCATAATGCACTGTTTTTATTTGCAAACAATTAAAACACATTCCTTCTGATTTAAGTAGAGAAGGAATTTATTGAAAGGGCATTAAAAAAATCACTCACTTGATGGGGAGTTTGAAGGGCAATCTCAGAAAATGGGCAAGAGTACAGGGACACAAAAGTTACACCACAAAACCAGTCCCCTGAGGAAACCAATGTCTCTAGGAGACACCCAAGCTGCAGGTGGCTCCCCTGTCATTGCTCTTCCTGGCCACCACTGTTGTAACCTCCTGAGTCCATTCTGTCTGCTTCTCTCATCACTACCTCCTAATTTGGAGTCACGGACAGACACAGTCAGGTAATTAAGTCTGAGTTGCTTGAAGGCCTCCTACTGAAATTATGATGTCTGAAACTATGAAATGGCTTTTTCTTCTTAATAAAGCAGCAGTCCTGTTGCATAATTACCATATGAAAATACATTTCATCTTTAATTGTGGCTGCTAGTGACACATTAGTGTCCAAACTAAAAGATATTAAAATTAAAATAGTTTGTAAGTCACAGAATGGCATTTACATTACAGACTGGCATACTAATCTAAACTAATAAAAGGGTAATATTAAAATTAACCATCTCTTCGGGACTGCTAAGCCACACCCACCAGCCAATCAGAGCGGCTGTATGCAAATTAGCCCAGCCAAGATGGCGGAGGCTGCAGCCCGGGAGAAGCCTCGCAATGCATAGGCCACAACCGCTGGGGGAGGAGCAAGGAGCCAGCGATGGAGGCCTGAGATAGGTCCAGTTGCGGATTACAGGCGGCAGGGCAGCTTCGAGGACGGATGGACCGAGCCAGCTCCACCCCCAAGGCTGAGGCCTGGAAATAGACGTGGCCTCCGTGTGTGCTGTGTGCCCCAATGGATTCCAGGCAGCTGGGCAGCCTCAGGGGCAGAGGAACATCCCCCGAGGGGGTCCCAAACTGTGAGAGGGCACAGGCCGGGATGAGGGACTCTCCCACCCCAACCAAGTGCACAAATTTTTGTGCACCGGGCCCCTAGTATAATTTATACAAGCAGAAAAAAATACATTCATAAAGCAATTTGTTATAGAATGTATAAATAAACTAGAGGCCTGACGCATGAAGATTTGTGCAAGAATGGGCTTTCCATCCCCTGGCCGCTGGCACTGCCTTCACTCCGGCCCAGAGCCACCTTTCCACCTTCCCACACTGCCCAGAGGTCTAGAGTGGGAGCAGCTGGGGCAGTGCAGAATGCCTGCATCGTCACTATGGTGATGATACAAGCATCCAACCTCGCCCCCAGCCGCTCAGCACCTGTGTATGCAAATTAACCTGCCATCTTTGTTGGTTTAATTTGCATACTCACTCCTGATTGGCTGGTGGGTGTCAAGAAGATACAGTCATTTTGCATTTCTCTCTTTTATTAGTGTAGATGATATATTTTAGTTCAATAAAGTTAATTCCTTGAGTTATAAATTCTTTAGAAGAGAAAATGCTATCCATCCAGTTTCCATTTTGAATAGATAAGAAGGTTATTCTCCTTCCTTCATTAATATTTGCCCTAATAAAAAGTCATTTTAATAGATGGGCAATGGAAAGAGACTTGACTTAGGGTGGTGAACACATAATACAATATTCAGGTATAGAATTTTACCCATGAAACCTTTATAATTTTATTAATCAATATAATTACAATAAATTCAATAAAAAGAGATAGTAGTGTTAAAAATAGAAATAGATATATTATTTTGTGTGTACTGAACATAATTTTACCCTGTTTACTTAGATAGTGAAGTAATGAATTTGTAGGGAAAATTTATTTAACACTGTTGGCATTTAATAATCAGATGATACATATTGTAAATAGATAAAAATTAAGATGAAACATACAGTTTATAAGACTTGTCTAATAAATAGTATGGCATATTTTTTTACTAAGTAAGCAAAGTGGCTGAGGGACAGGGCTGACATTGAAAGATTTGACAGAGATGAAAAAGGACTTTCTTTTTTGAGAAAAACAGTGTGAATGAAGATGGTACCTTGATCACAAATAGGCAAAATGGGTAATTATTTTCTTGTAATCTGTGTTCTTCAGGATATATGTAAGTAAAGAGAACCATCCAAAGACACGAAACCATTGCTGGGAGTGGGGCAGGGGCAGGGGGCTGGGAGATAATAGTATTAGGAAGAAAGAGAAATCCTGATAATTTATTTTCTATCAATGGAGCCATAGTAAAGCTGAGAGATGGAAAAGAGCAGTAAATTCTCTTTGAGGCCATTTCTGCCCCATTATGGATAGAAAGTGCCAATGTATTATATAAATGGATTTTGCAGGATGAAACCACATAAGAATTTTCAATGTCCAGATATACAGTTGACTTTATCTTATATATTTATTATACAGAATTTTCTGTTACTTAGAGTTTGAGTATGCTTTTTAATAAAAATAGTTCATTGCATTTCCAGCCCTTCATAGGCATGCTGCAGAAAAGGAAATGTGATACCTAAGATAAAAAGAATTTTTAAAATTAAAATTTATTTACTACAGAACTTTTAAGCATAATGCTGTGACCATACTTTTATAGGTCAAGAGGAGACTTCAAACTAAAGTTAGAACTTCTTAACAACTTAAGAATCTTATATAACAAAAGGGTAATATGCAAATTGACCCTAACAGCAGAACAACTGGGAATGACTGGTCACTTTGACACACACTGACCACCAGAGGGCAGATGTTCAATTCAGGAGCTGCCACCTGGTAGTCAGTGTGCTCCCATAGGGGGAGCGCTGCTCAGGCACAAGCCAGGCTGATGGCTGCCAGTACAGGGGTGGTGGTGGGAGCCTCTCCCAACTCCTCAGCAGTGCTAAGGATGTCCAACTGCAGCTTAGGCCTGCTCCCAGCTGGCAAATGGACATCCCCTGAGGGGTCCCAGGCTGTGAGAGGGCACAGGTCGGGCTGAAGGATCCCCCTGAGTGCATACATTTTTGTGCACTGGGCCTCTAGTAGTCAATAAAAGGCAATAAAATATGGCATTTTTACCAAAGAGCATGACCTGCCAGGTAGAAAGCAGGGATGATAAGGATAGGAAAACAGGAAAACCACTGGATCCAGAATGAGGCCCCCAATAAAAGAATTGATATGCCCGAACTGCAGAGGACTAATTTCTTACAGTCTGCAGTGAGAAAATATTTTCATTTCCTTGATATTCTGAAGCAGCCATTATTGCTGTTATTTAAGCTGTGATTACCAAAGGGTAATAGGAAGACTTTTGCCTTCAGGAAGCTCTCAGGGAAACCAGACAAGATAAACGATGTTTTGTGATGCACATTTGCTCTTTCTTTCCTATTAGTGTTGATGTTATACTCCATCCATAATCATTTATTTGACTACAGAACTTAAAACTACTCAGAACTGAACCCCTACAATTCTCAACATCAGTATTTTTTTGCTGCTGCATTCAAGGATATTGCTATTAACAGTTTTACCCTCAACTAATGAATATGATGACACTAAAATTCAGCATTGTTAGTCTCTAGACTATTTATATTCTAAATATGCTTCAACTAATTAACAAACCAAAGAATTTAAATTTATCTAAATGTGTTTTATCTTGTTCCTTTTTCTCACAATCTGAAATAAATATAAAAAAACACACAAACAAACAAGAATAAACAAAAACCCAAAACAAAATTAATGGCCAAGTTGAATTGCTTCATTTTAGGGAAGGTCATAACTTTATTGAAGTATGACATATATATATGTCATAATGTTATATATATAGAGTGCAAATACTGTGTTTCAAAGTGACCACAGCTATGTAACCCCAACCTAGCTCAAGCTGCAGAACATGAGTAGCATCTCAGAAATATCAGTGAAGGATGACCCCAATGCCAAGTGGTTTTGACTAATCTTGAGCTTAATTCAAGTGGAATTATACCCAATGATCATTTTGATGTCTGATTTTTTACACTTAAAACTATGTTTGTGAGGTTCATTTATGTTTTGTTTGTTGCAATAATTTTATTTTGTGATTGCTGAATAGTATTCCAATGACTGTACTATATTTTAATTATCCATTTTATCAATAAAGGAAGTAGTTTATATTTTTAAATTATTACAGAAAACTCTTCAATGAACATTCTTATACAACACATATGTAATGCACAGAGTATGCATATGCCAGCTTTAGGAGGCTTTTAAAGTTTCACAAAGTAATCATGCCAATGCATGAGATGAATTGCTTTTCATTTTACCTACACTTCATATTTTAGTAGGCTTTCTAATTTATACCCTCTCCAAACTTTTTTTTGATCAACACATTTACATTTTTATAAAAAATTTTCTAAACAAACTATATATTTGAATGTGCATAAGCGAGTTACTAAAAGGAATGATTCTTAAGTATGACTGAACAAAAATAGAGTAATGAGTCCAGGCAGCTTGGCTCTGCAGTTGAGCATTGACCTATGAACCAGGAGGTCATGGTTCAATTCCTGGTCAGAGCACATGCCCAGGTTGTGGATTCAATCCCCAGTAGGTGGTGTGTATGAGGCAGTCAATCAATGATTCTCTCTCATAACTGATGTTTCTATCTCTCTCTCCCTCTCCCTCTCTCTCTGAAATCAATAAAAATATATTTTTTAAATAGAGTAATGTTTTAATAGTAAAGAAGTAGTAACTATCTATTGATGAAATTTGGAACAAAGAATATCCTTAGCTGAAGGGCAGAAAAAGGAAAAAAACAACAACTACAAGATCCCAAGGTAAGTTACAGAGTATTCTTCCTTTGTCTTGTAAAAAATAAGGGCCAGTAAGGGGTTTAATGTTTTTTATATGAGATTTATACAGTAATTATGTCCTTTATTACTCTTTGTAGAATAATAAGATGCACAGACATATGATCTATAATTTTATATCTAAGTGTATGACTTGGATATAAAAATCAGTCTCCTGTTACATTTTTTCATGAATCCTAACTATTGTCCTTCTAAGGTTAGGCAAATATGAATATTATATTTTAACAATGAACATTCTGAGCTTTCCAAAGTCCACAAAATTGGAAATATTTCACAAAAGGGAAAATTTGAGTTTAACTCATACTTACAAAAGATGAACATACGTTGGAATAAAACCACAATAGCAAAAAAAAAAAAAGATAGTTTAAGAAATGTTAAGTTTACTAGCACATTAAACTTTGGCAATATTCAACTAGGATTTACAAAAAGATAAAATCAACTATCCTATATAATAAAACCCTAATATGCAAATTGACCAAATGGAGGACCGTTCACTATGATGCACACTGACCATCAGGGGACAGACACTCAAAGCAGACTCATGGCTGGTGAGCACAGTTGCAGTGGCCTCTCCCACCTCAACCGCAGTGCCAAGGACCCCCTCAGGGAATGTTCCACTGCCTGCTTTGGACATCCCCTGAGGGCTCCCGGACTGCGAGAGGGCGCAAGGCTGAGGGACACCATTCCCCCCAATGCACAAGTGTCGTGTACCAGCCTCTAGTCTAGTATATAAAAGCCTAAGCAACCATTACAACTGAACGACTGGAACAACCAGTCACTATGATGGACACTGACAAACAGCGGGCAGATGTTCAATGCAGGAGCTGCCCCCTGGTGGTCAGTGTGCTCCCACAGCCAACCTCCCATGGCCAGCCAACCTCCTGAGGCCCCTGCCCTCCTCCCTCCCCACCCTATCCAGCAAGCCCCAACCGGTCTGGCCTCAACTGGGACTGGGTGAGATGGGCCCAATAGGCCCTGATCACCCACCAGGCCTAGGGATGCCACCCCTATATGAATTTCATGCACTGGGCCTCTAGTTGGTATATAAAAAAGAAACATTATTTATTTATGTACATACCAAACTGTGATAGCATAGTTTACCTCTTATTTAAGATAATACTGAGTTGAGAAAAAGGAAAATATCCTCTAATACATTTTCATTCTATTTAAAGATATTATTGATGGAACAGAATAGCACAAAGAGAAGCTCCTTTGATAGAAGCACAATTATAAATATTGAGACTAGTTAGGAGTTACAGTTATGTTTTAAGGGAAGGAGGTTAGTAGGCAGATCTCTGGGCTGGGCTTTGAAGAACTGGATTCTGTTTGTATGTCAGAAATTATTTTATTTTGTGACCTTGAACAAGCTGCTTGAGTTCACTGTCTTACAATTTTCCATAAGTATAATGAGTTTAGTATTACTTGTTCCTCCATTCCAAAGATTGATTGGAATGCTCTTTCAGAAGAGTGATTGTACATTAATCTCATTAGAATTATTTTTAATATTTCATGTCTTCTCCATGGAACACTTGTATGAAAAATAATTCAATGAGGCTTTCAAAGAAAAATCTACACTAATATGCTGTGGCTCTCATAAATGATAAGAATTGATGTTCACCTTAGAACTTGTATAACTAATAATAGAGCCAGTCATGAATAGTCCTTACAGCAATTTTGCTTATTAAACAGTTCAATTCCCAAATTTTATGCTTCATGAAAGTGTTTTTCTCAATCCTGTCATCAATGGAGCAATTAACTTGCCTATGTATATTCTGGATGTTGATTTGTCCTCAACATTAGTTTCCTTCTGATAGATTAAATACTGTAATTTATTAAAATCTATATTTCTGCAAATATTTTTTTCATAAGCAATCAATAACAATGATTTGGCCACTGAATAATTAGGAGAACTTTCCATAATGTACCCTATTTAATGTTATTTCCCTTTATAAAATAAGACATTAGTATATTAATCTATCTTTATCTATCTATCTATCTATCTATCTATCTATCTATCTATCTATCTATGAAAGCCTAATAGGCTACGTGTCCCTCTGACCATTTTACTATTCAAGCAGTCACTATGATGAGTATTAACCACCAGGGGGCAGATGCTCTGACCTGTGGGTTAGCTTGCTACTGGAGTCCAGTTGATAGGGACTGGGTGAGACAAGCTGGACATGCTCTGAAGCCAATCTCCCACGGTCCCTCCCCGGCCGACCAATCTCCTGCGGTCCCTTCTCCCAGCCTCTAAAAGATTTCTTTTACTTAATTTCCTTTCAATGGGCACGAATCCATGCACCAGGCCTCTAGTGTTATAATAAGTATCACTCTTAGAGTATTGTTAGCATTAAACACTTTGAAAGGTATATGTTTTGCTGCAAGAAAGGGGGAGGCTACAATATATCAACAATGAAGCTGGATGGTTCTATGGGAACAGGTCTAGTCTTATTCAATGTTACATATGTGTATTTGTTTTATTTAAAATATCAATAGGTTAACAATATTTATTTATCATAACTTCTTACAATACTAATATGCAAACTGTCTAACTTGTTTTAGGTGGAAAAATGTTTCCTTTAAAATTCTAATTTTAGAATTTAAAGATTTCTCTACTTACTAGATAAAATGTCTGGAATTAAATTTAGGTCTATTCTTGATTTCCGTATATTATTAATGGTATTTAATTACCTTCATTTAAATATTTTTGGAGGAAAGTATCACTCTTACTCAGCTTTTTTTCTCTAATATGTAACACATTATCTGAGAATTGATAACTAATAATTGTTTGAGTGGAGAATTAACAGTTGCATGTATGCACAGATTTGCTTACAACTGACATGTTTTAGAGTCACAAAGAACCTGCTTTCTTTATAATTTATGTCATATTTTAAAATTCCTAGCATGGCTTCCAATTAGTATGTTATTTTAAAGCCAAAGAAATATGAGTCATAAATATTTTTAAAAATTTTTAAAGATACCTGCAGGAGAATTATTTATCTACCTCCCTCTAAATTCTTGGAATTTATATTTTATGAGCATCTACTATATATATGCCAGATACTTTACAGAAGTCATTTCATTTATTATTCAAAACAACCAAGTGTATTGTATAAAAACTTTCTTTCTCTCTCTCTCCTTCTCTTTCTACCTCTCACTCTCTCTTTCTGTCTCTGAAAGAAGAAAAAGAAGAAAAGGAAATGGAGGAGGAGGAAGAAGAGGAAGAGAAGGAGGAGTAGAGGATTTGGCCAACTCACAAATCACATGGCAGGTAAGTGGCATGGATCAAATTAAACCTCAGGGCCATTTTATTATAAAACCAAGTCTATTTCATTTTTCTCGACTTTCTTTTTCTTCCCAGTAATTTAAAGATTTTGAAAAAATTTTCATCATTGGAGATGGTAATCTCTGCATGTTTGCCAAATCATCTGTCTTTTAAAATCAAGAGAGAGAGAGAGAAAGATCATTAAAAAGAAACTACAAAGGAGTATGGATAGATCTAAATTAGAATACAATAAACTTGCATGTCCATCTTAGAATACTGGCATAGGACATAAGAGCTGAACTGAAATTCTGACCAGCCTGCACTTCAATTACTGCCAATATGGGACCAGATAAATGAATGCAAAAAGTAAAGTGAGTAGGTGTCCTGATTTTGGTGATCAGGGGAAATCACCTAGTGAGCCACCCACTAGCTCCTACCCCACTTCCTATACAAACGACATTAAAAGGCAGAGTAAGAGAAACCCTATGTGGATATGTGAGAAGTGAGAAATATCACACACATCTGGCATGGCTTTTGGAGTTACTGGGACACTAAGTTGAATTCCACTAGTTACAAGACCTTTGTCTGTAAAAGGGGATACGAAAAACTTTAGAGGTGCTAAGTGCCCAATTATGTGTAGTTTTTTTCTTTTCTTTTTCTTTTAATGCACCTGACTTTTATTTAACATTTAGAAAAGTGGTTCTCAATGTCCAAAAACTGGGAGCATTCACCATATGTGGATATACAAATATAATTTAAAAATAAAAATATATTTGAAATTCGGCATTTAAAATAGACTTTTCAAGTAAAATTGAAATTTTCCTTTTCAAATCGTGTTAGTGTTAGTATTAGCCTCCAAAGTTCAAACTGACTAGGTAGTGTCCTCCGTAGTAGCTGCCAGACTGGGTCTCTGGTTCCTTCTTGCACGTTCCTTCCTTGGAGGTCCACTGAGGACAGTAATCGATCATGATGTCTTCAGCTAAGATTTATTTCCCAAATATCAGAGACATAGCATGGCTGAGAACGTTCCAAACAAACCCCGTAGCAGTGACTTTTAAAGAGGACAGGAGTATGACGAAAATATACAAATACTCCAGTCCCTTGCGACAAGTATGGAGGCGCACTGTCCAAATCTTCCTTCCAGAAGGCACTTGCTATTCCTCTGCAAGGAGTGTAGTCAGTCTCCAGCTCCAGCACCGTCAGGATCCTCCTCAGTGTGAGAGTGGAGGTGATATTCTGTCACAGGGAAACCAGCCAATGCCTGAACTGACAGCACTCCCTCAGGGTCGGTTCTTGCTGGTGGTCTCCCCTTGGGTTGACCTACACTTCTTCAGATCCATGTCATGATCCAGATCACAATCTGAAGCTCTCCGTGCCCAAGCCTGCTTTTTTTCTGCGGCTCCCTGCCAGATCTGCATTGAAGTCTGGAGGCTTTTTCTGCTTAACTGCTTCTTCCCTCTCTTATGATTTGCATGCACTGACATACAGTAAGGCTCGCCTAATTGCTTCTCAGTGGGTGCTTCTGACTGAAGCCAGTCAACGTGTCTCCTCTCCCCAGTCATCCTCCCAATGATTTGACCCCATTCATGATTGCTCCTCCTCATGGTTCTCCAGGCACACTAGCCCCCCTTGCTTTCCTTGAATCAATCAGGGTCATTCCTGGTACAGCACTTCATACTTCGCCCTGCTTGGATGGCGCTTAGGCTCTTTACTCAGATTTGTGCATTATTTAGGCCTCTGGTTAAATGTCACCTTTTCTAGAGTATTTTCTGGATCATTCCATCCAAAACATGCCTCCTCACTCCATTTTC
>PVJC01049502.1:0-12147 GCA_004026665.1 Murina feae | reverse complement strand
CTTCACTGTCTTTAGAGACTTCTCTGCCTTTCTCCTATGTTGGACTTGATGTTCCTAAATCCCACATCTTTCTTTTCCGTGGATTAGTCTTCTGTTACAGTGCCATACTTCCTCTAGTAGTGTCTTAAGAGAAGGTACATGGGAGGTAAATTCTTTGAGACGTGCATATATAAAAAGTGTCTTTATTCTATCTTCATATTTAACTGATTATTTGGCCGGCTAAAGCATTTTAGGTTGCGCAGTTAAAAAAATTAAGAGTCATTGCTTTTTAGCTTTCAGTGTTGATGTTGAGAAGTGCGAAGTTGTTCTCTTTTCTGGATCTTTCGCATGTGATCCATTTTTCCTCTTTGGAAGCTTATAATATCTTGGCACTCTTCTCAGTATTCTAAAATTTCACAGTGATGTGTCTTGATTTGGCTCTATTTTCATTTACTGCCTTGGATACTCAGTGGACCCTCCCAATCTGTCAACTCATAACCTTTATTTATTTATTCTTAAACTTATTTATGTATTGTTAATCCTCACCTGAGGATGTTTTTCCATCAGTTTCTAGAGAGAGCAGAAGGGAGGGGGAGAGACACAGAGAAAGAAACAACGATGTGAGAGAGACACATCGATTGATGGCCTCCTGCGTGCTCACTGACCAGGGCTGGGGATCGAGCCTGCAACCGAGGTATATGCCCTTGACAGGAATCAAACCCGGCACCCTTCAGTCTGAGGGCCGGTGCTCTATCCACTGAGCCAAACTGGCTAGGGCCAACTCCTACCCTTTAGTTTCTGGGAGATTTCTTGAAGTACTTTATTGATGAGTTCTTCTCCCTTGTTTTCTCTTTCTGGAACTGTTATTATTTGGATGTCGGACCTCTTGAACTGTTTCTCCAATTTTCTTATCTTTTCTATGTTCCATCTTTTTGTCTTTTTATTCTCCTTTCTGGCAGATATTATCAACTTTATCTTCTAACCCTTCCACTGAGTTTTTCATTTCTGATATCATGTTTTTAATTTTAAGAGTTCCTTTATACTTTGGTCTGTTTCTTTTTTAGAGTGAAAAATTGTGTTCTTTGTTATGTCGAGGCAATATTATCGCATCTTTCTGTAACCTTAGTAAAGGGAGCGCTTTTGACATTTTTTTCTCCCTGCATAGTCTCTTTACTCCAATTTGCTGGTTTTTTCCTTGGTTAGTTTTGTGCTCCATCTTCTTGTTAGAGGCTTTTCTCATATTTCTGGTAATTCTTGGCCGGCTGTTCATGATTAATAGTGGAAGAGTGTATTAGTTTTCTATTGCTGTGTGACAAATGATCACAAACGTCTTAGTGGCTTAAAACAACACTCATTTATTATCTCAGTTCTGTAGGTCAGGAGTCCTAGTGGGCTTCTCTGGATTCTCTGCTTGGGGTTTCACAGGCTGAAGTCAAAGTGTTGGCCACCAAGGCTCTTCTCTGAAGGCTCTGGGAAAGGATCTACTTCCAGGCTCATCCAGGTTGTTGGCAGAATGTAATGCTGTGCAGTTGCAAGACTAAGGTCCCCATTTCCTTGCTGGCTGTTAGCCAGGGGCCAGTTTCAGTTCTTACAGTCCCTTCACATGCCCCCACGTCTTCTTTAAGTTAGCAATGGCATGTTAAATCCTTCTAGTGTCACCAGCTGGTAAAAGACTCAACCAGATCATCTCTCTACCTTCATGTCAACTGTGCTAGCACAGTAACATCTCATCATATGTTCAGGTTTGAGGATGAGGATGGAACATCTTCCAGGGGCCATCATTTGCCTACCACAGAGACCGACATGACAAGCTGACTGGACCGTACGACTGCTTGTGTCAGACTTATTAACTTTGACCTCTGCGACAGGGTGTCTGGGTGGGCCATTAATTGGGGAATCTCTGACATCAATATTTGTTGGGTTTTCTTCGTGGATTGGTCAGATTCCCTAGAGAGGAATCTTTCACTGTCCTTCCTGGAGGGTGAGGGTCTGGTTAACTGGTATTTTGGTAGCCAAGTAGAGAAGAGGGCTGGAAGTTTCTGCATATGGCACTCAGCATGCATATGGTCGCTTACTCCTTTTGTTTTCCACTTGGAAGCCATAGCCACAACTGTGCCAGGTGTTCCGTAGTCCAGAGAACTAAACTGCAGACTCCTCGGGTAGGGGAGAAGCAGTCACTGAAAGGTGTGGGATGGGGGGTGTGGCACAAGATCCTACATATCTGTTTCTCAAAACCCTTTCCCTTAACCTTCCTTACTTTAGTCATCTCTTTTGATTTGACCCAGTTTTGCAAGTACCTGGTACTACCAGTCCCTGCACCTTGTGAGTAATGATGAGCGTGAATGGTTTGCTAAGTCACTTACTATCTATTTGTTTTCTGTATTCACAGGAGTCCCAACTATTGCTGCTGTTGTCTTTCTCTTATTCTCCCTGTCCGTATGGGCTTATAACTTAAAAATGCATTTACTATGGGTTTTTTTGGTGTGTGTGTGTGTGTGTGTGTGTGTGTGTGTTTTGCTTTCGAAGGGAGTGAACTTAAATATACGAACTTTGTCTCACATTTTAATCATCTTTCAACTACCAGGAAATTTCTCCAAGTCTGCATTCTCCTAAGATATACTCTAAAATGCAGATTGTAGGACTGGGAATGATAGGCTATAGCACCTCCCCAAGGCTTTTCTACTCCTCAGCCCTGTTCCTCTCAGACAGCAGGTCCTTAACTTCTCCTCACTCCTCTAACACCTAGCACACTGTAGTACTTTGCTGTTAGCATACTTCCCTCTGCCTAGAGTGTTGATCTGTAAACGTCATCTACACTCAATAGCCTGCCAAGTTCCTTTTTGTGTTTGTTTTAATCCAGGTCAGAGTTTATCTTCTTCTGTGACACTTTCTCTATTTCCTCCAGACAGGCATGTGCTCCTTTAGGGCTTTTACAGCAGCTCACTTCTCCCTCTTATTTCATTTTAAGTTTGTATCTGTCCCTCAGCATCAGATTGTGTGCTCATATAGGACAAAAGGCCAACTTAATCACCTCTATGTCTCTAGAGCCTATTGTAGGCACTTAATGTTGCTGAGTGTGCAAACCCTTTTAATGTCACAAAACAGGGCAGTCATCAATGCCCTATAAGAGGGCATGTACTGAAACATCAAGTTATTTGCTCATTTGATTTAAGACCAGAATTCTTTTAACAATGCTTGGTGATAGTATTGTTTTCCTTTTGTTGATTAAAGACTCTGACATTTACCTATGTCTAATTAAGAAAGAACATAGAAACTGTTATTTAATAGCATTTGGGATTTGGGGGCACTAAATAACTCTACTAGTTTTTTTTTAAAAAGGTTTAAAGTCTTAAATGTTGGATGTGAGGGCAGACCTTGCTGCAACATCTGTCACCCCATTGATCCCCAGGGTTAAATGTTAAAGATATAGTTTGCTGTTTATGTTTTGTTTGTAGGTCAAGTCAGGATTCTTCCATGAAAGTGATTCCAAAGCTGTTGCTAAGTCCATTAGAGACCGGGTGACCCTGATAAAGAAGACAAGAGAGAAGAAGCCAGCCGGCTCTTTAGAAGAACGCAGGGATTCGCAGTGCAAGTCTATGGGGAGTGTTCTCCCTCCACCCCAGAATACAACTTTGCCCCCTGCTCCTGCTCAGCCCACCACGGCTGAATGTGAAGAAACTGAAGTCGATCAGCAAGTTCGACAACAGCTTCTACAAAGAAAACCACAGCAGCAGTGCTCCTCTGTTACAGGTAACACAGTTATAACTTACAAAAATAAACAATGCCTGGCTGGTGTGCCTCAGTTGTTTTGGCCTCATCTCCTGCACTGAAAGGTTGCTGGTTCGATTCCCAGTCAGGACACATACCTGGGTTTCGGGCTTGATCCCTGGGGGGGGGGGGGTGTGTATGCAGGGATCAAGCCCGAAACCCAGGTATGTTATGTGCTTACATCGCTTACATCGATGTTTCTCTTCCTCTTCCTTAAAAAAAAAAAAAAGTAAAAAAATAAAAGCAAACAAATGTGTAATTATATTCCCTTATCTTTAGATAATACATTTTTATTTTTCCAAGTATTGTTATCTATCATTTTATCAGTCCTTTTACAAATTCCCTGAAATAAGTAAGCCAGCTAGCTTTATTTGAAACTGTTCTGTTACATGACTTGCCCAAAGTACTAGTGGCATAAGGATTATAATCTTTCTACCATTTTAAGGGTCCAAAATAAGTCCTTTAATATAGAAAACTAGGAACTAAAGGGTATGATTTTTTCTTTAAGAAGGAATTTTCTAAACTTTAAGACCCTTTGTATTTTATACTCATGTATAAAATTAACACAGTGCCTCTAATTTTTCTATTGTCATGCATTCTCTTTTCTACAAGGACACAGCATTTTCATAGTAATAGCCAATTGTTGTATAATGACAGTATTATTCTCTAGTAGGTTCTAGGAGAATAAAAAAGAATATAACATTTAAATTTTACTGAAACCCTATTGACAAGTATAAGTAAGTTAGGGATATATGTGAAATGGCCAGCAAATATATTTGATTTTTATGTGATTCTTTGCTTTCAGCTTTTACTTTACTAAGAAAATTTTTGCCATTCTATCGTGTCAGCACAGAGAGTTTACACTGAGAGTGTCTGATTAATTCTGCATTGTACATATTTTATTTGAAGATGTCTCAGGTTGTCAGTGTAAAAAAAAAAAAGAAACACCATTTCCAATGCCATTTGGTCCTGGTGCTTCACGTTTTCACTTCTACCTGTTGCTTATTTTCTTTGTTGTAGGCGACAATTTATCTGAGTCCGGAGCTGGATCAGTTACACACTCAGATGCAAGTCAGCCCAGCACAGGCTATTCCTCAGACCAGATAATGAGCTCTCAAATGGTTTCTAACATCCCACAGGCCGAAATGAATGTTCCAGGGAAGATTTATCCACCCCAGCAGCTAGTAGGACATTACCAGCAGATTTCAGGGGTAAGATGATCTGTTATATTTTAAAGTATATAATCAGTATATTTACTGAAATGGGAGGGTTTTTCTTTAATCTGTTGTTGTTTTTTTCTTATTTGACTGTTACAGAAGCAGCCACAGCTGGCTCAGCCCCAGATTTTGCCTTTGGCTCAAGGTCAGTCCACTGTTTTGCCTGTACATGTCCTTGGACCATCAGTCTCACAACCCCTGGTGTCCCCATTAACTCTCCAGAAGGTCTCACAGACAAAGGTATGATACATTTTAGAAGCCCTGTATTCAGTTAAACATATCTAACACTGCCTAGATTTCCTGCTAGGCAAAGGCTCTCTTTCATAAATTCATCATGGTTTTTATAAAAGTCACTGAAAGCTGAAAGTTTCTGCTTTCCTTCACCTACAACATTCTTCTTGAAGATGCACCTAAACTAACATTGTATAACTAGAATCTTGAAACATTGCTCATATAATTGGAAAAGAAACCACCCTTAACTTTGTCAAGCCATTCTTCTGCTCAGTATGTGAGTACAGCACAGCTCCCTTCTAGTTCCATTGAAGGCCATTGGGCTTCACAAAAGATACACTCAGTATGCCAGCCTTACCCATGGCACATCAGGAGTCCATATTTCCAGGTTCTTCAGTGCCACAAAATCAGATTATGCATTTGAAGAAGCCTTGTTTCTAAGCCTGTATTCAGCACCAGCCATTAACTTGACAACCTAAGATTATGGCATCACCACCGAAAAATGTTCAGCAGGGTTGTATTCTGCAAGAATCTGAAGCTCATGCAAGTCAGTGGCAGCCAAAGGGTGGCATTGAAAGTGTGATTCAGCCTCTGGAACAGCCATCTTATTCTGTTCAACCCACTTATCCAGGACCATCACAGAACTTCCATCCTTCCCTTGAAGGCTTCCGAGCAGCTGCTCTTTGGGATACATCCCCAGGAACAGGCTCATTACCCATCATAGCAAGCTTACCCAATCCAGACTCCAGCACAGCCTGCTTATATACTGCCAGCCAGAGAGCATCCTCTTTACACTGTTCAACCATTGGGATCACAGCCAGCTCATTCTTTGCGGATGATTTATACAATCTCACCCACTGGTACAACCTTCTTATTCAGCCCCAAGTCAAGGGAAGCCTGCTTATCCAGTGCAACTTCCAGTTCAGTCACCTTTTCCAGACCAGGGAGTATATAGGATCCAAACAGCTTACCCTGTGTAACCTATGGAACAGCCCGCTTACCAGGTACTATCTCTATAGCATGCCCCTTATTCAGGACAAACTTATTACACCATCCAGACAACTGAACAGGCAACCTTTATAACCCAGCATGTATACACTGTGAACCCTTCTAATAGCAAGAAAAACACATATTACAGACTCTGCAGGTCAGAAGTTGTACTCAGTACCACCTTATGTAGCACAGACAACTGAACAACAAGCCTATTTAACACAACCTTAAGGTAATTTCAACAAAAGACATTTAACATCAACTCTAGATACACAGACATATTCTTTTATATATATACTAATGACCCAGTACATGGATTCATGCACATTGAAGGGAAATTAATTAGAAGGTGGCTGGCAGGGCAGGACTGGGCGAAAAGGGCTGGACACACCCTGGAGCCAACCTCCTATGGTCCCTCCCCTGCTGGTCATACCTGAGGTGGCACCGTGGCTCAAAGGGCATCTGCAGAGTGAGTGGGGTCCCTCTGGCAGGTGGGGTTGCTCGGCCTGGCCTGTGGGGATCAGGCTGAAACTGGCTCTCTGACATCTCCTGAAGGGTCCTGGAGTGTGAGAGGGACTCTGCAAAGTTACTGTCATACAGGATGTGGAACGCAAATGCAAGTGTGCAGTAAACCAGATTCGTGCCCCAGCAACAACATAACCCATGGACAAAGGTAGAATCACATGGCCCCACGAGGAATTGGGGTTCCTCCTCTCTGGTTTCAGGGTGCCTCACCTGAGAACCACCACTGCCAAGTCATAGCAGCTCCTGTGGTGAGCATCTGCTCCCTGGTAGTCAGTGAGCATCATAGCAACCAGCTGGTTGGATATTTAGCTTATTAGCTATATAATCTTACTAGAGGCCCGGTGCACAAAAATTTGTGCACTCGGGGTGGGAGGTCCCTCAGCCTGGCCTGTGCCCTCTCCCAGTCTGGGGACCCTTGGGAGATATCCACCTGCTGGCATGCCTGGCCAGTCTGGGTGAGGGAGTGAGGGCCATTTTCAGGCTGCCCACAGCCCCTTCAGGGTTTGGGTCCCTACTGGGGTGCCTGGCTGGAAACAGGTATCTGGGATTTATTTAACTTCTATAATTGAAAGTTTGTTGCCTTGGTCCCCCGCTTGAAGCCTGGGTTGCCCCTGGCAACCCAAGGTCCCAGCCCAGCAGGTATCTGGGGTTTGTTTATCTTCTATAATTGAAACTTTGTAGCCTTGAGTAGAGCTCAGGGCCCACAGGGCCCTGGCTTTCTCCATTGCCCGGGGCAACTCCAGCTCCATGACTGCCCCCATCTTAGTTGAGTTAATTTGCATATTTGCTCTTGATTGGTGGATGTGGCTTGTGGATGTAATGGAGTGGGGGTTAATTTGCGTATTATTCTTTTATTAGATTACATATATAATAAAAGGCTAATATGCAAATTGTCCCCTGTATTGGGAGTTTGGTCAGGAGTTCAACCAGGAGTTTGACCAGGGGGCAGGACCCCACCTGTGCATGAATACACACACACACACACACACACACACACATTGATTTTAGAGAGGAAGGGAGAGAAAGAGAGAAACACCATTAATGGGAGAGAATCATTGATTGGTTGCCTTCTCTCCCCTCCCCCATTGGGGATCAAACCCGCAGCTCCAGCATGTGCCCTGAGTGGGAATCAAACTGTGATTTTCTGGTTCATAGATCAATGCTCAACCACTGAGCATGCTGGCTGGGCCACAGACACTTTCTACTGAGCCTTTAGTGTCCAGCATTCAGAAGCTCCATCCCAGATAGATGTCAGTTTTGGACACCAGCAGCTAAAAGCCCAGTCAACTAGCATTCTCTCTCAGAGGGCCTTGGAAGGACAGTTTCAGCACCCTACAGAGATGTCCTTCATTCAGCAGGCCTCCTCACTGGCCCACATTCAGCCCTGTACTTCTCTGCACAGCTTTCTGCCTCACATCTAACACCAAGCCAGGTTTCTCACTCAGCTTTCATTCAGCATCAGCAGAACATTCATTCATCTCATATACAAACACACAAAAGCCATCAGCAATCTACTCAAGATGGTCACATCAGCAGCAGCATTCTTTTTTTAAAGAATATTGCCTCATTTAATCCTTACACCCATTTTTAAAAATATATTTTTATTTATTTCAGAGAGGAAGGGAGAGAGAGAGAAACATCAATGACGAGAGAGAATCATTGATCAGCTGCTCTGCACTCCCTCAACTGGGGATCGAGCCCACAACCCGGGCATGTGCCCTTGCCCAGAATCGAACCTGGGACCCTAAAGTCCACAGGCCAACACTATCCACTGAGCCAAACCATTTAGGACAGCAGCAGCATTTTTTGTGTAGCCAACATGTTATTTCCCACAGCAGGTACCTCAATCACAGGCACCTAACCAAGTTCAGCCATTACTAGGTACTCCAAGGGCCATTCCAAACTCCGTGTAGATTACATGTCCTTTGCAAGAACAGTTGCAACCAGCAGCAGTGGGACAACATGTAATACAACCTTTAGAGCAGCCTTAAGTGCTTAAGGCATTAGACAGCAGTCAGACTTTTCCCCTGCAGAAATACCTAGCACAGCACCAGCCAGCATGGACTCGGCAGCGGCCTGCTGTCCAGCCACAGTAGAAGCCAGCTTTTAGCTTAGTACTTGTTTCTGGGTCATCAGAAACACAATTACAACGGCAGACCCTCTATCAAAGAGCTGGGATAGCCCTTCCAAACTGGCCATCTTCTTCTGTTCATCTATCACCACTTGGTCTCCCAGTTCAGGCTTCCACTGCCTTTCAGAGCATTTTCCTATTAACAGATATAGCAGCATTTGCAAAGCCAAGAATTTCCAAAGGTAAATCCTCCTGGGAGAAGATAGTGGGTGATTGCGATTTTTCTGTAATGTCCCAGGGTCAGGGAGATGGTGAGCTATAGTAGAAATTACACTGAACTGGGTGTCACAGTCCCTCTTTTTGGCTCTTTTCCTTCCTGAGTGGCCTTGACCCAAGTCTCTTTGGGTTTTCCTTATCTGAAAAGTGAAGGGATGAGACCTGATGATGACAATTACTTGAGCACCAACTTGGGATATGTCAGTTAATAAAAAACAGCAATACTTTCTGTCACTGGGTTTTGTTGCCTAATCGAAGGAAGACTCAATTACCATATTAAAAAGTAAATTACATAATGCAGTACAAAGCAATCAGGAGAAATTCGGAGCAGGGGAAGGAGGAAAATGGGTTGCAATTTTCAGTAAGGTGGCAATCGGGGTAGGCCTCGTTGAGAAGGTGACATTTGAGGAGGCGAGGGAGTCCACAGTGTACATTCCAGGCAGAGGGAATAAGGCATGGAAAGGCACTGAGTGAGGAGTGTGTCTGGAATGTTTGAAGAATAGCAAGGAGGCCAGTGTGGTTATTAGTCCTAAAATGTTAGGAGCCTGTCTTACTCTGTATTTATTATAAAGCATTGCCTTTATGAAATGAAACTAACGATTAGCATCAAGTGATTCCTAGGTGCCAAATGCTGTTTTCTGACACCCTAACATATACTGTCCTAACAACCCTATGAATAGTAGCTGTCATTACCCCCATTTTACAGGTGAGAAAACTGAGGCTCAGAGAGGTTGAGTTACTTTCCCAATGACATACAGGAGGGCCAGGGTTTGAACCCCGATTACCTGGCTGCACAGGCTGAGCCCTTGATCATGACACCATTCAGCCTCTTTGTAGGATCATGACACCATTCAGCCTCTGTCTTCTCTACTGGAAAGGAGAAAAAAGGGTATGATGACTTCAGGGAGATTTATTTAACGAGGGACTGATAGAAATCATTGAAGGAAGGAACTGAGAATCCAGTTTATTCTTTTTTTACTCTTCTTTCTGCTTTAGATATCTCTAACATCCCTGAATTTGTTGAGTTTGTCTAATAAAAATGCCTTGAGCTTCTTAGATAAAATGTATGCTGCACTGTAAGAGTTTTCTAATTATGATATATTACTGTTCCAAAGAGCTATTCTCTCAAGTATTACGTGTTTTATAAAATTCTGTCTTTATCTAGGGCATATATCAGTGATTTTCAACCTTTATCATCTCATGGCACACAAAAACTAATTACTAAAATTCTGCGGAACATCAAAATTGTATTCTTTGCCAGTCTGACAAAAAGTAGATATAATTTTATTTGTTCACACTGGATGGCTAGTGTTGTGTTAGCTGTTGTCATTTTTTAATTTGACAATCTAAGGGAAAAGAGGTCAGTGTCCCTGACTAAACAGTCAGGTATTGCATGTTTTAAAAATTCCTGTGCACACCTCCCAGTTGTTGCTGGCATAAATTATAAAGAATTAGAGGCCCAGTGCACAGATTCATGCACATTGAAAGTAAATTAATTAGAAGGTGGCTGGCAGGGCTGGACTGGGTGAGGCAGGCCGGACACACCCTGGAGCCAACCTCCCGTCATTCCTTCCCAGCTGGCCACACCTATGTTGGTGCTGGAGCTCCAAGGGCACCTGCAGAGTGAGTGGAATCTCTCCGGTAAGTGGGGTATCTTGGCCTGGCCTGTGAGGATCTGGCCAAAACTGGCAGTCTAACATCCCCCGAGGGGTCCCAGAGTACGAGAGAGCTCTCTGCAAAGTTGCAGTCACTCGGCAGCTCCTGCATTGAGTGTCTGCCTGCCCCCTGGTGGTCAGTGTGCATCATAGCTACTGGCCGGTTGGCCGGTCACTTGGGCTTTTATGTATATACACTAGTGGCCCAGTGCACAAAATTCGTGCACATTAAAAGGGGATTAATTAGAGGAAATATTTTAATATTGCTATTTGCTCTTTCTCTATAATAGAAGTGTCAGAGATTAAAGAAAATTAGTAAAACATATATGAAAATTTCCTCCTGTCAGAGTCTGGGGTGCACCATGGAACCCAGAGTCAAGTCTTCAACCACCCACGTGCGCCTCAAAATCGCTCAAGACCCAAACCTGGATGGCTCCCCTTCATTGCGCTAGATCCAGACCTGGCTGGTCAAGCCCTGCCAGATAGGGGGGTGCAGCCTCAGGTTCCCTGGGTGCCGGGGCAGAGGGGCATGGCCTGAGGTCCCCCATCAAGCCCTGCTGGGTGGAAGGAGTGGCCTGTGATCCCCCAGCCTGGCACCAGGGCAGGGGGCACAGCCTGAGGTCCCTTGGCCTGGTGTTGGGGTAGGGGGGCATGGCCTGAGGTCCCCTGGCCCAGCACCAGGGCAGAGGGCACACCTTCAGGGCCCCCGTCAAGTCCCACTGGGTGGGGGGCACAGCCTCAGGTCCCCTGGCCTGGGGCCAGGGCAGGGGGCATGGCCTGAAGTCCCCCAGCCTGGAACCAGGGCGGGGGGAGCAGCCTGAGGTCTCCTGTCAAGCCCTGCAGGTGGAAGGCACGACCTGAGGTCCCCTGTCAAGCCCCATGCAGGAGGTGGGTGGGCACGCAGCCTCAGGTCCCTGCTGATTGCTCCTTAAGGCTCGTTATGGGAACTTATCCTCAGCTGTGGGTGCAAATTGACCAGAGTGATGGTCAATTTGCATATTCCCTCTTTATTATATAGGATAGATATAGTATATATAGATATAGATTCCTATGTGTGCATGCTGCCTAGCAGGAATGATCAAGGATTAATAAAGATCTTTGCAGCTGAAGTTTCTTCAGGCAAAGCATGATTCTGAGATTTGTTTCTTTAGAATAGAGTTCTTCACAGAATATTTTGGTTTGGAATATCCATTTCTGTTTTTTTTTTTTTTTTAATTTTTATTTTATTTTATTTTATTTTTAATTTATTTTTATTGTTCAGATTATTACAGTTGTTCCTCTTTTTTCCCCCATAGCTCCCCTCCTCCCAATTCCCACCCCAACCTCTGACCTTGCCCCCCCCATTGTCCTCATCCATAGGTGTACAATTATTGTCCAGACTCTTCACGCATCCCCAACACCCTTAACCCCCAAAAATTGTCAGTCCACTCCCTTT
>PVJC01049501.1:0-12147 GCA_004026665.1 Murina feae | reverse complement strand
GCCTGAGCTGATGCCCAAAACCCCTTCTCAGAAGAACCGACGGAAAAAGAAACGGATTTCGTACGTTCAGGATGAGAACAGAGACCCCATGCGGAAGAGGTAGTGTGGGGCCGCCCTAGCTGGGGAGTGGGGAGGGCCGCCGGGCCGTCGGAGTCTGGGGGCCGGGTGTCCACAGGCTTTGATTCCCGCGTGTGTGCTGGGAGCAGAGGCCTGCAGGAGTGATGACGTGGGCCACGCTGAGGGTGAGTTATCACAGGGAAACAGCGTGACCCAGGACCGCGGAGTCCCGGGCGTGTGTGTCTGTGTGTTGGGGTTGGGGTGTCTGATCTGGGCCTTGGGGGATGAAGAGGTTTCCAGAGATGGGAAAAGACAGAATCAAGTTTCTGTTTGGGCGAGAGCCGGCATTTGTGGCCGCAGGGCCTGTTGCTCCGCCCCTGTGCTCTGCTCGTGGTGATGCCCATGGAAATGGACGTGAGCTCGCTGTCGGCTACAGCCCAGACGACCGGCAGAGGAGGCCCTGGGCACATAGCCCAGCTTTGCCCTGAGGGAAGCTCTCTGAGCCTTGGTTTCCTCAAATCTAAAGTGAGAATGGCCTCTGCCTCTCTGTGCCTGGGATTAAGTGAGAACATGAGCAAAGCCTGCGGAGGGTGCTGGGCGGGGTGGGCACTGTCAGCGAGAGGCTCTGTGACGGTGATCCTCCAGGGTGCGGGGAGCCCTGGCCCGTCCCCGGGTCCCGGGCTGGGAGACGGAGGCTCAGAGAGGGCAGAGCCTGGGCTGGAACCTGTCTTCTGCCCCGGCCCTTCACCCATAGTCACCCAGAGCTGGCGGCCCCGGGGTGCCTCCCCGCCCTGCTGGGTCCTCAGCCTCTGCTCTGCTGTCCTCAGCAGGCTGAACCACAGGAAGCCTGCGAGCAGCGAGGACAAGGCGGAGCAGCTGGGCACGGTGGCCGGGGAGAACGGCGCTGTCATGCGGCGGATGACTCGGGCGGCCGCGGCGGCCATCAGGGCTTCTGCTTCGTCCATCCCCGAGTCTCCCACCCTGCTGCCCAGAAAGCCCAAGACCGTGCCCACGGTGGAGATAAGCACCAGCGAGCGCCACAGTGCGGAGCAGCGCGTCAGCCAGTGCATTTCTGCCCGGGCTCCGTCCCCGGCTCCGTCCCCGGCTCCGTCCCCGGCTCTGCCTTCCAACATCATCCTGACGTCAGATGAGGACTCGACACCCAAGAAGTCAGAGGCCGGGAGACAGGAGTCGGTCGCCGTGAGCTCTCTGGTGGCTACACCCCAGGACCCTAAGGGCCGAGGGGTCAGCGCGGGCCGGTCTGCCTCCAAGCTCAGGATTGCGCAGGCCTCTCCGGGCCCGCAGGACACGGCTGGCTCTCCAGCCTCCCCGTGGCATAAGTGTGTGCTGGCGCCCATCCTGCCGGAGAACTTGTCCGCCCCCAAGGGTGGCCTCGTGGACCGGCGGTCAGTGCGGCGCAGCCTGATCGCCCCGTTCTCCTCGGGTCCCCAGAACTCTCAGGCCCAGAAAGACCCCCCGGTGGACAAACCAAGCAGCACCGTCCGCAGGTCCCACAGACTTGCCCAGAATGCGACCAAGGAGCCGGCCGCCTCTGCCCGCATCATCTGTGAGTCGGGGCTGAGCCGTTGGGGGGTGCGGTGGGGTCCTGGGCGCCCAGCGTGGCTCTGGGGGACCCATGGAGCCGTCCAGAGCTCTGGGGGGTGCCGTGGCCCATGCCTGCCAGCACGGACCAGGCGGTGACTGTGGGGCTCATGTTACTTAACTTAGGTGTACAGATCCGCACTTGGCTGGTGTTTACTGTGTTGGTCAGTGCAGATCTCGGCCACGCCTCTGGTTTTACACATGAGGAAACTGAGGCCGGGGAGGCGGACCGCCGACCCTGTAGTTCATGCCATTCCGAGACTCTACCCTGCCCAGGGCAGATGTGTCCCACTCTGCTGCAAGGGCTCTTCGCCTCACGCCTGTGGGATGAAATGGTTGAGTGAAATGGTTGAGTCTGAGATACTGAGGTTAAGGGTGCGAGTAGTCACCGCGGCCGACTCATCCTCGGGGCACAGCTAAGCTGGGTTTGAGGGCCAGTTCATCCCTTCACCTCCCCTGCGACCCGTCGCTGCTGGAAGGGCTGGGGTTCCTTTCGTTAACCCTGCAGGGTGCCTAGAGCAGCGCTTGCCGTGTACAAAGGGCTCTGCCGCTTCCGCAGTTTTTATCCTCATTGGCTCCCAGCTCAGGAGGCATGGTCCCGGGGGAGCCTCGCAGGCGGACAGGCAGCTCTGCGCCAGGCCGGCTGCATGGAGGAGGTGGGGCCCTGCCAGGAGGAGCAAGTGTGGGGAAAGGCAGAGAGACCAGCTCCAAGGCAGACTCTGGGGCATGAAATGGCACCGGACGGGGCCACTGAGCCGCCCATGCCACACAGGGCTGGGCTCGGCCCCACCGACGCGGAGGCTGTGGCCCTGGATGGATGGCTGCTGGGAGGTCCTGGTGCTTTATTAAAAATGTCCGAGAGGGCGGGAGGGCGGAGGGAATGACGCGCGGAGACCAGGAGGAGGCTGCTATAGGGCCCGGCAGAGGACCCAGAGGGAGTTGGGTTGATGGAGGGGACAGCAGGTTTTAAATGAATTTGGATTAAACTTATAGTCGGCCCCTGCCTGGCACTTTAAGATTTATAAAACCCAAGGTTATCTCATCCGGCCCCTGCATCAGCTCTGTTAGCCTGCTGTTCTCCCATTGCACAGAGGAGGAAACTGAGGCTTCACAAGGTCACTGAGTCGGTCAACTAGCCAGCAGCCACGGGGAGGAGGCCTGCTGCAGAGCCCAGGGTGGGCTGAGGCAGGCAGGCGTGGGGCTCATGCAGGTGTGTGGTCTGACCCACTGTTTGTGTTTGGATCCTCAGAAGGGCCCAGATGGGACCTGCCTTGGGGATTCCCTCAGGCCTGAATCTGATCCTGGCAGGAGGCCCCAGGGGCGGTCGAGCCTGGAGCTCCAGGAAGCAGGCAGGAGAGATTCTAGAGCCTGTTCTGCTTTTGGATGTGAATCCAGGTCCCCAGGGCTTTAGCCGTTCCTATCCCCCTGTCCCCCCTCCCCGTCCCCCCTTGGCCCTGCCATTTGATTTGCATTTGTGAAGAGCTGAGGGTTGGCGCTCTAACCACTGAACCATCAGTCAGGTGGCACTTGGCTGGTTTCTGAGGTCAGCTTTTGTTCCTTTGTTTTCCCCTCAGGTCACAGTTACCTGGAGAGACTCCTAAATGTTGAGGTGCCCCAAAAAGTCAGGTGAGTTCAGTTTTAGGTTTCGGGGACCTTCCCAGGTCTGGGCAGGACACGCTGGGGCCAGGTTGTCCTGGGGTGCTCCTGGGCCCTGCCCACTGCTGCAGCCCTGCCCCTGCCCCAGTCTGACCAGGAATTGAGGGGCACAGGGTCAAGTCTTACGTTGCTGGTCAGTATCACTTGCCAGCCTGGCCTGGCCTCAGCCCCCCAGCCTCATGCTGGGGGTGTGGGCTCCGTGGGTTGTCAGGTCCCAAGGCCTGTGAATGAGCCGGTGCAGCCAGGAGGAGCCACCTGCCATCGGGGCGGGACAAGGGCCTGACTGCTCCCTGCTCCAGGGTCGCACCCCGCGCCGCTCGGGCTGGCGCTCCCGTCCTGGGGCTGCGTCCTGCTGTCACTAATGCTAGGCCCACACCTTGCTCTGCAGCAGGGGCCAGTGCTTGGGATGGGACACGGTGACTGCAGAGCTGCTGGCTTTGCTGTTCCCGTGGTGAGCGGAGAGCAGGCCTCAAAGGAGACGTGGCCCCCAGGCCCAAAGGGTTGAGGGGGAGTGGGGAAGCAGCTCCCATCCCGAGTCAAGGCCCCAGTAGGGGTGGAGGGAGGCGCCTTCAGAGCTGACATCCCTCAGGCAGCGGGTGCTCCAGGGCCCTGAGTCTGGCTGTTGTCCTTCCGTCCTGCCGGGGCTTTGGGTTTGCGGCCCAGACCGGGGTCTCTGACATGCACCCTCCCGGGTCTCTCCCCGGGGGTTGGAGGTGGAGCGCCTGTGGGCGCCATTTGGGCTGGGGGGGTCTCAGCCTCTGCTCTGCTTTCAGCCCCGAGGAGGACCCCAGCAAGGAGGCTGAGCCTGTGGCGGAGGCTGAGCCGGAGGTGAGGTGGCAGGCCTGGGAGGGGAGGGCTCGAGGGTCTTGGGGCTTGTGCTCTGTGCCGTGCGTCCCTAAAGTCCTTTTTTTTTCATCTTCACCTGACTATATTTTCCCCATTGATTTTCTCTTTTAAGGGTGGAAGGGGAGAGGGGTTAGAGAGAGAACTAACCATATGAGAGAGACACAGTGATTGGTTGCCTCCCACATGCATCCTGAATGGGGCTGGGGATTGAACCTGCAACCCAGTGTGTGTCCTCGACCGGGAATCAAACCCGTGACCCTTCGGTGCGCAGGACAATGGTCTGTCTACTGAGCCACACTGGACAGGGCTAGAGTCTTACTTAAAATTGTTATTTATTTTAAATTTATTTTTTTGTTAATCTTCACCCAAGGATATTTTCCCATTGATTTTTAGAGAGAGGGAGGGAGGGGGACACACTGAGAGAAACGTGGCTCTGAGAGACCTACCATGATTGGTTGCCTCCCACACGCATCCCGACCAGGGGCAGGGATCTAGCCTGCAACCGAGGTACCTGCCTTTGACAGGATCGAAACCGGATCCCTTCAGTTCGCAGGCTGGCGCTCAGTCCACCAAGCCAAACCGACTGGGGCTTACTTTGAGTTTCAGAGGACGCTGATTAAAGCTGGGGACAGTGAACAAGGAAGGGCTAGGACGGCAGGAGAGGGACTGGTGGGGGAAGTGGACTAAGGGCTGTGCTGGCTCTAAGAAGTCGGAGGAAGGGGGCAGGTTCAGGGGTTTGCCCGGGATAAACTCCAGTTGCCCTGGTTGCAAGCCTCGTGGGTAGACCCTTAAGGTCTTGGTTCTTCTCTCAGGTCCCCAAGATTGTCACTAGCATGGCCAGCTCGCAGCCTGCGGCCGGTGGCCAGGGCACGCCCTCCGTGGGGCAGCGAGGTGAGTCTTCCTGATCTGCCCCAGCTCAGCCCTGGTGGAGGTGGCAGCCCTGGTTTGTCCTGCAGTTCTCCTCACAGCCTGGCGGGGTGAGCGGTCCATGGGCTGGGGATGCTGTGCCGGCCCTGGGTGTCCCAGATCTGCCCAGGCCAGTCGGCACTAAGGCTGATGCTTCTGCTATGGGCACCCTGGGGTCTGCCACGCTGTGCCAGTGGGCCCCTTTCCGACCCGCCATGCCGTCCCTGCTCCTTCCCTGAAACTGCTGTCTTCACAGAGGCCAAGGTCCACCAAACAGATGGCCCCATGGAGCCACCGCAGAGTGTCAGGTTTGTGTCGGGGAAGGGTGTGGGCCACTGTTCCGAGGGCCCAGAGCGGCATGAACCTCGAGTCCCGCTGGGGAGGATGGGCCTGTGGTCAGGGGCTGGTGCTCTGACCTGATGAAGGAGGCAGCTTGGTGCTGGGGAGCCTGGCCTGGGAGAGAGTGTTCCAGATCCTAGACCCCACCCCCCTCTGTGTCCTCCTGGCCGTGTGGCCGTGGTCTGGCCACTTCCCTTTCTCCGTCTGGGCAGTGAGGGGCGGTCAGGGAGACCCCACCTTCACCGCCTAGAGTCCAATGGGCTGGTCCCGGTTTTCATCATGGGGTGAACTTTCACGGGGTGTGGCTAGGGCTCTGGGGGTGCCCAGGGTCAGCCCCGTGATGCTGCTGCCTCCGCGCCTGCAGGAGGAAGCGCAGCTACAAGCAGGCTGTGAGTGAGCTGGACGAGGAGCAGCAGCTGGACGAGGAGGAGCTGCAGCCCCCCCGGAGCAAGACCCCTTCCCCGCCCTGTCCGGCCAGCAAGGTGAGTGGGCAGTGGGCCTCCCTCAGGGCCTGGGCCGCGCCCTGAGTCCTGACCCTGGCCCGTCCGCAGGCGGTGCGGCCTCTCCGGACCTTCCTGCACACGGTGCAGAGGAACCAGATGCTCATGACCCCGACCTCCGCCTCCCGCAGCAGCGTCATGAAATCCTTCATTAAGCGCAACACTCCCCTGCGCATGGACCCGAAGGTGAGGGAGCCCAGCCGCCAGCTGAGCCCTGCGCGGCCCGCACGGCCCCGAGGCTGCTGGCAGCAGTGCGTCTGCGCCCGGATGGCTGGTGCGGGCCTCTTGGGCCCTGGGCTGCCTCGACGTCTGGGGACTGTCCTGATCTCTGAGAGGCTTGGCCATCTCAGGGTGACCCCTGGGCTGGGAAGTAGTGGAATTGGCCCAGCAGGCCCCCGCTTTGTGCCCCCATTCCACACCCCGGTGCCTGGAGGGTTAAGGTGAGGGACATGCTGGTGGGATGTGGGCTGGGTGAGAGGTGAGGGTGCGGCCCGAGCAGATGCCCTGGCCTAGCCCGGAGCCTGGCCAGCTTCTAGGACGTCCCTGGCCGGCATTAACTCGGCGTTTCCCTGTCTCCTCTCCTCCACAGCGCAGCTTCGTTGTAAGTAAAACTTCTTCCTGTCCGTAACCCCGCTCCGCCCAGCACTCGCTGCTGTAACGGCCTTGCACACTGACGGCGCGCAGGGGCACTAACACGGGAAGTGGGAGCTGTCAGGGAGGTGGGCGGTGAACCCGGGGCGCTGGGGCCCTGCTGGGTGCGGCCCTTCCAGACAGGCTCCTCCCTGCCTCTGCCTCTGCCTCCGCTGCCAGGAGGAGGAGTGACAGGGCCTCCCTGAGGCAGAGGAAGCACAGGTGTGACCTGCAGCTGTCACAGGCCGCAGCTTGAAGTTCCCCACAGCCACCTGCCTCCCTCCTGCCCAGCCCTGGGCTTCCTCTCGGGGTCTGAGCTGAGGTTTATTGGGCCATGCACCTGAGCTGCCACCTGAGGGGAGGGCGGAGCCATGGGTGCAGGAAGGGCAGGCCGGTGATTCAGGGGGCTGTCAGCAGTGGTTTCTGGAGAGGAGGCCCCAGAAGCGGGTCTCTTCTCAGACACCTCAGGGCGGGGCCCAGCCGGAGCTGGGAGCGCAGAGCTGGGTTCTGCTGGCTGAGTCCTGGCTGTCAGGGGCTCCGCGTTGCACAGCGGCAGCTGCTTCATTGCCAAGTTCCCACTGAGGACCTGAGGGCCTCGCAGCACAGCCGTGGGCTTGGCAGATGAAGGGCTTCCAAGCAGATGGGCAGGTGGGCCCTGAACTGGCCTCCTGCGAGAAGGCTGCTCTCTGGGTGGCCATGGCGAGGGCTTACCTTCCCATATGCCAGCACGTGGCTGGGAGCCCTTCGTGCTGCTTCTCTGCCAGGCCCCTGCTGGGCATCGAGGCTCAGACTTGAGCCCACAGGGACCTGTGCCCATCACGACTGAGCGGGCCTTGCAGGGCCCACGGGATGGCCGAGAGGGCTGGGGATGGCCTTTTCCTGCTGCAGGGAGCCCAGGCCCTGCCCAGGGCATCTGGTGGGGGAAGACAGTCCTCAGGAGACAGGGTCCCCGCTAGGTCAGGGGCCTTAGGCTGGTTCCTGATCTCTGGGCGTCAGTCTCCTTGGCCCTGCGCAGAGATTGGGTGATCAGAACGTCGTGCCAGCAGCCAGCACAGGGCGTGGCGGGCAGCTTGTTGAAGCTCTGGAGGCAGGAAGGGCACACGCCTTCGGTGTCCTCCCGCCTTCTGCTGTGGCCTGGACGGTGGCCTCTAGGGAGCAGGGACGGTCCAGCCCTCCGTCGGGCGGGGCAGCAGGGGAAAACCTGTGTACGAGCAGCTCTTGTCTCCTGGGAAAGTCATAGTGCAACTCCGAGTCCTCTGGCTGTGCTGGGAGCTTAGCTCAGGTTTGGGCCAGAGCCTGTTTTGCTGAAGGTGGGAGCCTGCATCCAGGCGCTCGGGGCAGGAAGAGGTGGCGGCGGCACCCGCTTTCGCTTCCCAGGTGCTTCCTCTCGGAGCAGGCGGTGTGATGGCCCGTTGGAGAGAGAGCCGGCAAAGGCCACCTAATCCCCCGGGGGCCCAACCCGCACCCTCTTTCAGGGCCTCCCGCACCCACTCGGCCTCCATGGCTCATTTTTATTTTTCTCCGTCTTCAGGAAAAAACACTTTTATGTTAAAAATTGTACAGTGAAGTTTCTGTTGAAAATTGTACGCTGAAACCCAAGTTTTGTGAAGGTCCACGTGCATTTTCTAGTATTCCGGTTTAATTGTCTGTTGTGATGTTGACGATTTCATTTTACATGTTTTTACTGGTTGCTCTAGGCGTTATGTACTTTCACAGTCACTTTACTTATTTTTTAAATATATTTTTATTTCCTAGAGGAAGGGAAAGGGAGCGAGAGAAACACTAGTGATGAGAATCATCGATCGGCTGTATCTTACATGCCCACCCACTGGGGATCGAGCCCACAACCCAGGCGTTTGCCCTGGACCAGAATCAAACCCAGGCCGATGGGTTTGAATCAAACTTCAGTCCGCAGGCCGATGTTCTATCCACTGAGCCACACCGGCCAGGGCTCTCCCTGTCAGTTCGATCTCAGTTCAGATGCAATTAGAAATCTCACTCTGCCTGCTGTGTGCGTCCTTCTCTTACGTGCCACAGCCTCGTGCACGGGCTGCCCTGCCAGGCGTTACCAGTCCTGCTCCCGTGGTCACGTTGTGAAGAACTCGAGGGAAGACCGTCCGTTGCGTGTGACCAGAGGCTTAACCGTTGTTACGTTCTCCAGTTCTCGAACCTCACGCTTCCTCCGGCGTTCCTTTCTGTCGGGAGAACTTTCCTCAGTAGCTCTCTGAGAGGGAGTCTGCTGGCAACACATTCTCCAGAGTTTTTTGGTGTTCTTTTTAATCCTCACCCGACGACATTTATCCATTGATTTTTATTTGTTTTTATTTTTAAATTTATTTTTATTTTTTTAAGAATATATTTTATTGATTTTTTTATAGAGAGGAAGGGAGAGGGATAGAGAGGTAGAAACATCGATGGGAGAGAAACATCAATCAGCTGCCTCCTGCACACCTCCTACTGGGGATGTGCCTGCAACCAAGGTACATGCCCTTGACCGGAATCGAACCTGGGACCCTTCAGTCCACAGGCTGACGCTCTATCCACTGAGCCAGACCGGTCAGGGCTCCATTGATTTTTAGAGAGAGTGGAAGAGAGGGAAAGACAGAGAAATGTCAATGTGAGAGAAACACGTCGATTGGTTGTCCCTCCCTACATGTCCTCCAACCACAGCCTGGGCTGTGGAAGAACCTGCAGCCTAAGTATGTGCCCTTGACTGTAATCGAACCCAGGACCCTTTGGTCCACAGGCTGATGCTCTATCCACTGAGCCAAACTGGTGAGGGCTGTCTGTTTTCTTCATTTGAGAAGGTCTCACTTCATTTCTGAAGGATATAGTCACTGAATGCAGATAGAGTTCTTAGTGACCAGTTCTTTGCTTTCAGCACTTTACCCATGTGGTGCCACTTCCTTCTGGCACCCATAGTTTCTGATGAGAAGTTTCAGTCATTCAGATCATTGCCTCTTAAGTAATGTGTCTTTGTTTGTGGCTATTTTTGAGAATTTTTCCCTTTGGGTTAAGTTTTCAGCTAAGTGATTATGATGTGGCGAGACATGGCTTTCCTTGGATTTATCCTACTTGGGTTTCGATGACCTTCGTGAATCTGTAAATTTATGTCTTTTACCCAATTTGGAGCATTTCCAAGCTGTTATTTTCCCACATTTCCCCCTGCATCACACTCTTCCTGTTGTGGAATGATGATGGCTCAAGCCACAGACCTTTGGTGCCATCTCAAGGTTGTCTCAGGTGCTATTAATTTTTCTTCCATGTTTTCTCGGTGTTGAGATTGGATGCACGTTATTAATTGATCTGCATGTTTTACTGACGGCTGTCTTCTCCATCTGCCCTTGGACCCACCCACTGCATTTACTGCAGGGATTGTACTATTAGTTGTAAAATGTCCGTTTTCTTCCTTGGAGCTCCCTGGCTGAGATGCCTCCTTTCCCAGCTGTCCTGGGAATGCTGTGATCCCTTGTTAAACCACACACATACCGCGTAGAAAGGTTACAAAGCTCAGTCACAAATTCGTCTCGTTCTTCATTCTCCTTCCAAATGCCCTTGAACATAGTTATCCTCAGAGCGTACATCCGATTTTGAACCTATTTTTTGTGCTGTCCACAGTTTGGCAGGGTAAGTCGGGGCCTTAGGTGTCCTGAGAAGGACGACAGAGGAAAGCCTGAGTGGCAGACGTGGAGGGTGTTTGGGGTGACTGCCCTCGGAAGCAGTCTGATGCTGCTGCCCATCTGGCTGGCGGCTGTGGGCCTGGTGGTTGTCCTGGGCAGCCATGCCCCTGGCCCAGCTTGGGCGTCCTCCTCACACCCCCTCTCCCCCAGGAGAAGGAGCGGCAGCGCCTGGAGCAGCTGCGGCGGAAGGAGGAGGCAGAGCAGCTCCGCAGGAAGAAGGTGGAGGAGGCCAAGCGGCAGCGGCAGGAGGAGATGAGGCTGTAAGTGCGCAGGCCCCGCCCGGGCGGCCCGGCCGCGTGGGCTCCGCTGATGGCCCTGTGCTCGCAGGAAGCGGGAGGAGCGCCTGCGCAAAGTGCTGCAGGCCCGGGAGCGGGCGGAGCAGATGCAGGAGGAGAAGAAGAAGCATTTTGAGCAGAAGTTGGCTCAGCTGGATGAGAAGACCGAGAAGGTGCGGGCCCTGGGCCGAGGGGCTGTGCCCTGCTGGGGCCCAAGGGTTAGAACTGGACCCCCCTGAGTTAGGGGCTTGACGCCTGGGTGCCTCTGCTCCGTGTCCAGGGCCTGGAGTTGGTACTGAGCCCCACTGAGGGCGGGAGGTCTAAGCAGCAGCCCTTGTGGGCTGGTGCTCTCGGCAGGGCTGGCGCCAGGCACCCCTCCCCTGGCTGTGCGGGACCAGCGGGTTTGCAGGGGCCTGGGGTGCTCGTCACAGTTCTGGGACCCGCTCTAGGGTTGAGTGAGGAGGGCTGCTCTCACGGGCACGTGTGGGTGGGCTCTGCAGGCCAAGGAGGAGCGATTGGCGGAGGAGAAGGCCAAGAAGAAGGCAGCGGCCAAGAAGATGGAGGAGATGGAGGCGCGCAGGAAGCAGGAGGAGGAGGCGCGCAGGCTCAGGAGGCTGCAGCAGGTGCGATGCAGGGGGTGGGCGTGGGCATCGAGGAGGAGGTGGGGCAGGTGGGCGCTGCCTGAGCCCCCGAGGGCTGCTGTGCACACCCCACTTGGTTGGCTTAATTCTGGTGGCTCTTGTGGCTTCCAGCTCTGAGGAGGATTAACAAACTCGTTGGAGATGGCACGTGGAGGGTTCAGACATGGATGCTAAGCCAGACTTCCAGTCTCAGCCCTGCCCGTGTCAGCCGCGCGGCCCGCATAGGTCGCTGGGCCTGTCTGTGCTTTGGGTCCTTCAGGTGGCCGTGGAAACCACTCGGGAGGGCTGCGCTGAGGGTGATGTTCACCTGTAAGAGGGGGACCCACTTCTTCCTTGGAGCCGTCGATCTTAGACCCCGGGGTTTGCCGAGTGTTTGCTCTGTGCCAGGCGCTGTTCTGGGGATGTTATAACCTCAGCGACTTCGTGAGGTGCAGGCACTCTTGTTTTTGTCCCCTTTTGATCAATGAGGAAACCAAGGCCAGAGGCTTAAACGGTAGCCCAGCGTCTCAGCGAGCACGTGCGGCTCCGTCTGCGCCTTCACTTCCAGATCTGCCGCCGCAGCAAAAGCAGCTTGTGAGGCGCAGACGCAGGATGCCTTTGTGGCTGGTGGCGGTGACTCAGGCCTGGCGTGGGGCCACCCTGGCTCAGCCCCTGGCCGTCTCCGATGCCTCCTTCCCAGGCCTCTTGGGCCTCCAGTCCAGGCCTGGCCTGAGCCCCTGACCTTGCTCTGTGCTCACAGGAGGAGGAAGAGCGGCGGCACCAAGAGCTGCTGCAAAAGAAGAAGAAGGAGGAGGAGGAGGAGCAGGAGCGGCTGCGGAAGGCGGCCGAGGCCAGGAGGCTGGCAGAGCAGCGGGAGCAGGAGCTCCAGGCTGAGAGGTGAGGGAGCCCCAAGGCTCAGGCTGGGGGCAGCCCCGGGGGCCCAGGCGGCATCCTGCCGCGTGGTTGTGTGTGGACGAGAGACGGAGCGGCCCCTGGTGCAGCTCCCCTTCCTTTGGGCTTTGCCAAAGTGGGTCAC
>PVJC01049500.1:0-12148 GCA_004026665.1 Murina feae | reverse complement strand
GGCGATCACTGCGAGGGATTAACCTCTAAGCCACTTGGTTATGAGAGTCAGCTGTGTCTACAGTGGGAGAACTTCTGTGCTGGAGACACCCTTATGGGGCAAGAGTTGTTTCAGTGGAGCTTTTATGCTCACTGCATCTGCCCCGAGTGTGTTTCTTGTGGATCTGTTTTGTTTAGGTTAGTCCCACTCTGGCCACTGGTTTGGGGCTGGCTCCTGTATCTTTAAGGAGGCGTTGATTAAGCCTCTGCCCTAGCTCTGACGCAGCTTGGGAGGGGCGGGGCCTCGGGGAGTTTGCAGGGTGGGGCGGAGCAAATAGCTATGGTGCTTCTCAGCCCTGCGCTGAGAGACACCAGGTCTCTGTGTCCCACGGTAATTGTTGCAAGCAACGCTGAGAGAAATCCGCTTTGAATTTCCTCCTGGTGCCAGTCAGTCCCCCTTCTCTGGGTGTCTGGGTTCTCAAAACTCGCCTGGAACTGGAGTTCAGAGCCGCTGGGGAACTGGAGTTCAGAGCCGTTTTGGAAAAGAACCACGTCCCCCGGCACCAGCCCTTCCCCGAGCCCGTGCGCGCGCCTCCGTACCTCTGTACTTTGCTTCTGCTGCTCCTCTGAGTCTCAGACTCTTCTCTAGTTGTAGGATTTTCACTCAGCCAGCCTTCCTGTGGGTGCGAGTGGTGTCCGTGTGTTCTTTTCGAGGTTTTTCTGAAATAGTTGTTCACGGCTGCATTTACGGTGTCTACCCTATGCCACCATCTTGTTTCTCCAGCATTACTTTTGTGATGACAAAATGTATTACATTCAATAACATTAGTAAGTCCTGGGTACTTTTGTGTCATACAGGTGCTAAAATCTAATTTTTCATTTAAAGGTGGGAATAGGTGACACGTAGCTTATGTTTCTGGTTTGAGTAAGAACAGTTAGGGGGTAAAGCCAGAATTCCCTTTTCCTGGGCTTTGTTACAAACACTTGTTCAAGATGAAGAGCCTAAGACATTGCTTTCCCCCACAATCCACAAACACCTTACTCAGGGCAGGAAATGTACACTCAGTGAATGACTATGTCAAAGTCGATCTGAATGGGAAAACCTTTTTCCCCCTTTCATATGGAATTAAATTGTTGGAAGGAAGCCAAGGAAGTGACACATCTCACCTCCTGTTTCTGGCTGAACAACTTTAAATCATTGAAATTATTCATCTAATTCTTTTGGGTCTTAGGTACTATGAGTAGCATATTTGATTTCCTAACTACTTTTAATTTTTTCATATTTCTAGAAGGAGATGAGATACAGTGCCTTTGCATTGACTGCAAGTCTATTCTATGCTTTTTTTGAAAAGATATCCTTTGCCTCATATACCTGGAGGTTTGGCTCCTAGTGTGCACAGGCTTGGGTTTATTTTCAATATCTTTCTGTGAAATTTCTCTGCAACTGAGTCAAGGCAGAGACTAAATCTTTTATTTCCTTCCTGGTTTCTGGAATGTAGTTGACTTTTCACTTTATCTCCCTGAGTTTCAGTGTGCTCAACTGCAATCCCAAGCATTTACTGCAAGAGTCACATAGATACTTTGTATTATTACATGTGTATATAGATGAGAGCACTTTGTAATATTAAAAGAATAGAACAATGCTAGCTGCTTATTTCTCAGTTTAATTTATGAGGTTGAGTATTTTTCATAAATCCAGTACAGCACAAGTTTGTACATATAAGAAACATCAAACTCAGAGGGGTGACATGTTGAACAGCCGATTGAATACATGATTCTTGGACCCAGGATAGAGGTCTGATCTGAAGGAAGAAATTTGGGAGCTAGCAGCCTCTCATGGTGGTTGAAGTCAAAGGTGAAATGTTGCAGAAGGGGATGTGTAGAACTAGAGGACATGAGGATGACCTGGGGCTGAATTCAAATTAATACTAGCTATTTAAGGCAGAGGTCTTTAAACTGGGATAAAGTATGGTTAGGGGATGTGAAGACTTTCTAAGGGCTACACAAGCACAGATGTTTTAAGGGAACCCATTTCTCAATCCTCAGCTTCCATTTCTAATCATTCCTTTCATTGCTTGGTCTGAGATGTGCTTGTGATGGGTTGGGGAGTGGACAACGTCTCCTTTCTTATCCTTTTGCAATTGCCTTTCTTCCACTTTCAGAAAGAAAGGCACACTCTTTGCCTCACCATGCTGCATTGTCCTGGAGGGTAAACCATCTCCAGGATGGCAAACAAAGGGCCGATTGGAAAAACTGGTGCTGGTTCTGAGAAAGCAAATGACTGTAGTGACCAAGCCCCACTCTGCCAGCCAGTGGTGTCCACTCTCTGCAATTTGGCAGAATTGAAGTGAAACTTACTGGGTTGTCAGCTGTTAAACCATCATGAATCACCTGTGATTCTAGATCACTCTGTAATTTTAAGCATAACTCAGAAGGAGTTCCAAGATTTGAGGGGCATTTATATAAAATACAAGCATTTACTGCAGGAGTCACATGTATACTTTGCGACTCCTGCAGTAAATGTACACATGAAAATGAGTACATTTTCCTTTCTCCTTCACTTATTTATGTAAGGTTTCTCAGAACTTACATTAATAAAATGAAAGATGGGAAGAGAATAGAATTGATTCTGAACCCTGTCTCATTTTAGCAACAAATATTATTTACCAACAGATGACTAAACTAGGGGAAAATATCTATTTATATATCTTTAGTCCTATAAATTAAGAGATGCATTTCTGTCTTGGTTTGTTTGGATTGCTATAACAAAATACCACAGACTGGGTGAGTTATAAGCAGCAGACATTAATTTCTCGGGAAGTCCAAGATCTTGCATGGAGCTGGCAGATTCAGTGTTTAGTTTAGTGAGGACTTCCGGGTTCATAGATGGCACGTTCTCGCTGTGTCCCCACAGGATGGAAGGGGCTAGGAAGCTCTCTGGGTTCTCTTTTTGTAAGAACACTTATTCCCATTCATGAGGGTGGAGCACTCAACCTCCAAAAGCTCTGCCTCCAAATAAATCGCCTGGGGCGCTAGGTTTTCAACATAGAAGTTTGGAGGAGCCACAAGCATTCAGACCACAGCACTGTCCAATAAAAACTTATTTTAAAGGCAAACTTATAGGGACAGAAAGCAGTTTATCAGTCACCTGGGCAGGGACAAGGGTTGGGGATTGCCTGCTAGGAGGCAAGAGGGAACTTTTGGCGTTAAGGAAATGTTTTCTATCTTCTTGATTTTGATTGTGGTATTGGTTATAGAACTGAACACAATTGTCAAGCTCATCAAAATGTATACTTTAAATGGGTAATTTTTTGTATCTATATTTTACCTCAATAAAGCTACTTTTCTGTTTAATAATTATTCATAAAATGTGTAACAATTATGTACCATCAATCATTGCAATGTAACTCAATCCCGAAGAAATTTTTAACAGAGGCTTCTGACTGTGGAAAACACAAACATATTTAAATTTTTACTTGTTTCCCAAAGAAGTAAGAGAGTGATCAATAAGGACTATAAAGTATAAAACATATTACATTAGAGTTAAATTCTGTGAGAAAAGATATGATATCAAAAGGAAAAAGAAATTATATAAAATACCAACTGTTAAATAAGGGATTGTTCAAATATTTTAAAATATGGATGATGGTGGGTTATAGCATATCATTATGTTTTGTAGATTTCATTTGGTTTATTTAAAAGAACATTATAAAAGTTTCATTTCAAAATGTTGATAATTATGATATACTAGAAAATGTATTCTTTGCAACTATTTAGACTTAGGATAAAATTTTAGAATTTCAACTTAAAAATGTACAAGGAGCCCCGCCAGTGTAGCTCAGTGGCTGAACCAGGAGGTCACAGTTCGATTCCCAGTCAGGGCACATGCCCGGTTGTGGGCTCAGTCCCCAGTGTGGGTGTATAGGAGGCAGTTGATCAATTATTCTCTCTCATCATTGATGTTTCTATTTCTCTATCTCCCTTCCTCTCTTAAATCAATAAAATATATATACATATAGAATGTTTACAAAATGTACAGGAAGAATACATAATTTTTCAAAATACTTTTTGGGATAAAAAAGGGGGAAAAGCCCTGACCAGTTTGCTCAGTTGTTAGAGCATCAGCCTGAGGACCAAAGGGTCACAGGTTCGATTCCTGGTCATACCTCGGTTGCAGGTTCTATCCTCAGCCCTGATAGAGGGAAGTAACCAATCGTTGTGTATCTCTCTCATGTTGATGTTTCTCTCTCTCCCCCTCCCACTTCCCTTCCACTCTCTCTTAAAATCAATGGAAAATATATCATTCCTGAGGGAGGATTTAAAATAAAATAAAAGAGGCCTGGGAGGAGGGAAGAAGACCATTTATTGAGGGATAGGCAGAGCAAAGAGGACTATGAGAGAATAACCAGGAAGAAGGAAGAAAAAGTCAGAAGGAATGTTCACAAAATTCAAATAGACATTCAAGGAGGAACATTGTTCTCCGGCTCCACTGAAGCAAGACAAGTGCCAAAAGATAATCTACTGAGTCTTTAATTCTCTGTGGGAAATATGGTCACCTTTCCCTGGCCCAAGCAGGGATTTTGAGTTTGGGGAACAAGGATTCCACACCCCTGCCCACCATGGCAGTGGGGTGATGTCAAAAAGAGTTGAATTGTTTGAGAGCAGAGGGAGGACTCCAAGGAGACTGAAAAATTGGACGTGTCCTGACAAGCAGGAAAGAGTGTCCTGGAGAATAAGGACAGTGGATTGAGGCCCTGGACTCTCAGGACAGTGGGGCCTGAGTGTGTTGTCTACCAGGTTTCCTAGTCTAGCCAGCACCCCTTGTGCCCAGCTGAGAACAAAAGCAGGGGAGCCATTGGTCCCCATGGGAAGAGTACGGGCTGGAGAAGAAGCACATCACTCCAGGCTCTCGCAAACTGAAGACCCTGGCCCCAGTATACTGTGCTGTCCAAAATCCTCTTGAACCTTGGATGACCCAGGACCTGGGTAAGGAACCACGGTAATGGTTAATAAGATTGGATTTCCTCTAGTGGGAAAAGGAGCTTACAAATATTACTTTTAGATGGGGAAACATGTCAACTACATCTTTTTGAAGTTTGCATGTTGTTGCATATTAGAAGCCACTCCATAAAGACTGAAAAGCATTCAGTTGGATAGACAGCTATGAGGTCATCAGTGCACCTTCAGCAGAGTGTGGGGCAGATCTAGATTTTATGAATGAGTCAGTAGGAGCAAAAGATTCTGACATGCATTTAATATGCAGCTATCAAGAGTTTAAAAAATTGAATTAGTAAATACTGATTCTCAAACTAAACTTTCAAAATGATGTGGCAGAAATCAGTGTTACCCAGTGTGGGATGTGTTTTAATGATGGTAGGTCAGATGGGAAAGGCTTTAAATAACATTGCCTCCCATAGTGAGAAATTTAATTTCTTTTCAGAGATTTTTGTCACCTTTTAGTCCCCGTGAATGCATCAGTGAAAATCTCAATTTTGTGCTAGGATGTTAGCTGGTAGTATGCTTAATATCTCTAACATACACGAATCTCCTTTTTCACCAAAGAGAGCTCAGGCTCCAGGCTCAGAGCTCTCTGTGGACAACACTGCACAGTGTTCATTTTTACTTGTATCTTTTGTTTATGTTTCACGACACACCTGTTTTCCACTTTAAATGATGTGCATTATAATTTAGATTGTGATGCAAACATTTCTTTTTTAAATTGATCTAAGTAGAAATGTGAGCCAACTTAAAGAAAAACATTAGGTATATACTAATGTAAATGATATGAGGATTTGGGAGTCAAGTAGAACTCAGATGATTAAATAGTTCCATGAAGAAACACACACAGGATGAGTGTGAGGACCTGAGTCTCACTGCTCTGCTGCAGCTCTGGGCACACCACTAAGCGCTTCTATGCTGCAGTCCCTACCTCACTGTGCGCATGGAACTTTCATTATTAAATTACTTGTGTTGGTTATTTTCTGGGTCATGGGGGTTGCACTTGCACACAATTCTGATAAGGTGTAGGTTCTGCCAGTGAGATGCATTCATGGAGTTTGGACAGCATAAGGAGATGTCATTCTTCCAGCACAGCGCTTGACGTGAGGGTTTGACAGATATCAATTTTTAAAAAAAATATATATGTTTTATTGATTTTTTACAGAGAGGAAGGGAGAGGGATAGAGAGTTAGAAACATCGCTGAGAGAAACATTGATCAGCTGCCTCCTGCACACCCCCCACTGGGAATGTGCCCGCAATCAAGGTACATGCCCTTGGCTGGAATCAAACCTGGGACTCTTCAGTCTGCAGGCCAACGCTCTATCCACTGAGCCAAACTGGTCAGGGCCAGATATCAATTTTAAAAAAATGTATATTTTAATGATTTTTAACAGAGAGGAAGGGAGAGAGAGGGTTAAAACATCGATGAGAGCGAAACATCGATTCAGCTGCCTCCTGCGCACCTCCTACTGGGGATGTGCCTGCAACCAAGATACATGCCCTTGGCCAGAATCGAACCTGGGACCCTTCAGTCTGCAAGCAGATGCTCTATCCACTGAGCAAAACCAGTTAAGGCCAGATAATCAATGTTTGCAGTGAAGTTGGACTCCCCAGAGCACCTGGCAGTAACCAGCTTCTAACCAGCAGGGCAGCTGTGACACTGGCAGTGATTTCCTGCCGTTTCCTGCAGTGTCTGGTACTGGGTGCCACAACTTCCTGATGTCCATGCTGATGTGGCACAACCTGAGTCAGCGGTGGTCCCTTTCCAACCTTCACCTATTTTCTCCTTCCAGAGACTTTGCATGCATCCGATTCCCTATATTAAATACCTTTCTGCTGGTCATACCTGAATAGTTTTTTTCCTCACTGAACCATAACTGAGTTATTAGTTTTATTGAATTCATAAAAATTTACATTTAATAATAGTACAAAAGAGTTAACATTTGTTGAGTGTTTACTAACTACTAGTCATTGGACTAAAGCTTTGACACACATAATTTCATTTCGTTCTTTTAAGAACCCTATAAAGGCTGGCCAGTGTAGCTCAGTGATTGAGCATCAAGCTATGAACTAGTAGGTCAAGGTTTAATTCCTGGTCAGGGCACATGCCCCGGTTGTGGACTCCCAGTGTGGCATGCTTGAGGCAGCTGATCAATGATTCTCTCTCATCATTTGTTTCTGTCTCTCTATCCATTCCTCTCTGAAATCAATAAAAATATATTTTTTAAAAAGAACCCCATGAGGTAGTTTCTATTACCATGCTTATTTTGCGGAGGAAGAAGCTGAGACAGAGTGTGACTTGCCACCTCTTACCAGGTCTCAGAGGTGGCAAGCAGCAGTGTGGGAATTTGAATGCAGGCTGTCTGAATACAGAGAGTGTTTGGTGACTCCACCCTTACTCCCTTCCTCCTGCACAAAAATGTTTACTTCAGGTCTGCAATAAAGTCTGCTTCAAGTCTGAAACCAGAAGTGTTTTGGAACTCAGAAGTTTCGATTTTTAGAAGGAGAACCCAGCACATACACTACATGTTAGTTGTGGGGCAGCTTGAAGGGATTTGGGACAGGATCAAACACACCAACAGTTCTTCAACTGAATGAGTGTTCATATTAAATAAAGTAAAGACCATGAATAGTCAAAGGACAGTTCCTTTGCTACCAAGTGAGGTAGGTGCCAAACGTAGGGGAAAAAACTTCTGGTTTTCAGAGCTTGGTGGATTTCAAAATTGAAGATTAGGAATTGTAGGCCTGCAATTATTATAAAGTATTAGAAAACAGAAAAGAGAGGCTGAATGGATTTTAAAAATATTTGTTTCTTGTTGCTTTTTATCTTCATTGTATCTTTAGTCAGGCTACTTGTGACCAGTTCTCCTCTCCTTTTATAGCCAAAGCATGTGGCGAGGACTTATTTTTTTATCTATTTAAGTCAAATGTAATTGCAAGTATATTTACTTTGCAGATGCCTTAAGGTTAAGGCCATCGTGTTGTTCCACAATGCCCAGCATATCATCTCACCAAAGCAGAACCAGGAAAAATCAGCAACTTAGGAGTGAAAAATAATACCTTAGGATTTCTTAAGGTTTACCTTATTTTTTTTGGGGGGGGGCACTTTCTGGGGGCTTAAAAATGTTTTTTCAATTATAGTTGACATACAATATTATATTAGTTTCAGGTGAACAACACAGTAATTAGACTTTTATATACCCCATGTTCTTTTATAACTTGACTTGCCTATACAGCATTTCTGTTCATTTTTATAGTGATTTATTTTTTAAGATTTTAGCTAAAAATGTAGCTAACTATATAGCTTTAACATTTGTTTATTTATTTTACTTTTTCGTTATCTTTACTGTTCAATTTATTACAGATGTTCCTCTTCCCCCCCCCCCCCCCAGTTCCCCTGTACCCGGTTCCCACTCCACTCCAGGGCTTCCCCTCCCCCACACTGACCTTGTCCATAGGTGTAAGTTCTTTGTCCATTCTTTTCCCGCACCCCTCACAACCCCTTCCCCCTGAGAATTTGTCAGCCTGCTCCCTTTCCATGCCCCTGATTCTATTACATTCACCAGTCTGTTCTATTCATCAGGTTTTTTATTCTTTTGATTTTTAGGTTCACTTGGTGGCAGATATGTATTTGTTGTCACTTTGTTGTTCATAATCTTTTATCTTCATCATTTTCTTCTTCTTCCTTTTCTTAGAGAATATCCTTCAGCATTTCATATAATACTGGTTTGGTGGTGATGAACTCCTTTAGCTTTTTATTGTCTGTGAAGCTCTTTATCTGACCTTCAATTCTGAATGATAGCTTTGCTCGGTAAAGTAATCTTGGTTGTAGGTTCTTGCTATTCATCACTTTGAATATTTCTTGCCAGTCCCTTCTGGCCTGCATAGTTTCTATTGAGAAATCAGCTGACAGTCCTATGGGTACTCCCTTTTAGGTAACTAACTGTTTTTCTCTTACTGCTTTTAAGGTTCTCTCTTTGTCTTTTGCCCTTGGCATTTTAATTCTGATGTGTCTTGGTGTGGTCCTCTTTGGATTCCTCTTATTTGGGATTCTTTGTGCTTCCTAGACTTGTAAGTCTATTATTTTCACCAGGTAGGAAGTTTTCTGTCGTTATTTCTTCAAATAGGTTTTCAATATCTTGCTCTCTCTCTTCTTCTGGCACCCCCATAATTTGGATGTTGGTACGCTTGAAGTTGTCCCAGAGGCTCCTTACACTATCTTCATATTTTGGGATTCTTTTTTCTTTTTGCTTTTCGCTTTTCCAGTTGCGTGTTTTTGGTTTCTTCATATTCAAATCTTTGACTTGATTCTTGGGATTCTCTAGTCTGCTGTTGGATCTGTATATATTATTCTTTATTTCAGTTAGTGCATGCTTAATTTCTGACTGGTCCTTTTTCATATCCTGAGGGTCTCACTAAATTTCTCAGAGGTTTCTAGAAGATTCTTGAGTAACCTTATAACTGTGGTTTTGATCTCTATATCCAGTATTTTGCATTCATCCATTTCTTTCATTTGTGACTCATTTCTTTGTTTCTGCATTTTGGCTGCTTCCCTGTGTTTGTTTCTATGTACTGGATATCTGCTAAGTCTCCTTGAGTTGATAGAGTGGCCTTGTGTGGTAGGTGTCCTATAGGATCCAGTGGCTCAGCCTCCCAATCACATGAGATGGACACTCTTGATGCACCCCTTTGTGGGTTGTGTGCACAGTCTTGTTGTAGTTAACCCTTGATTGCTCTTTGTGTCACTGGGAGGAATTGATCTCCAGGCCAATTGGCTGTGATGACCAGCTGTGTCTACACTGGAAGATCTGTTGCTCAGGAGACACCCTTATGGGACAGGACTTGCTTCAGTGGGGCTTTGGTGCTCACTGAATCTGTCCCTTGGATGTGTCCCTTATGGATGTGAAGAGTTGTAATCCAGTATGGTCTCACTCTGACCACTGGGTACACTGGCTCTTGGATTTCTAAGGAGGTGCAAGGTCAGCCACTGTCTGGGGCCATCCAGAAGGAGCTATAGAGACATCTGCAGATTCCTCCTCTTTGTATGGGGTTTGGAAGTGCCCAGAGAAGGCCCAGTTGTGAAGCAATGCAGGCTGCTGCTGCCAGCCTTGGGCCTTCTTTTGGAAGCTCTGGGGCTCTCTGACCCAGCGGCAGTTTGACAGGTTTTAGGTGGAGAGAGCACAGGCCATCCATGTGCAAAAGCTGCTGTGCACAGCTTGGGTGGGGTTGTAAATTGGGTGGGAAGGGGTCTCTAGGAATCACTAGGGTGGAGCAAAAAGCAATGGCTGCCAGTCATCCCTGCACCACAGAGGTCCCCCAGTCTTCATGTCCCATGCTCCTGTGCAGGAACAATGATAACTGTGAGCACCTCTGGGAGAAAGCCGCCCTCTCATTTCTGTCCCAATGCCAGACAGTCCAGTTTCTCCCTATATGTGTCTGGGTCCCCCAGAGTCTTGCCTGGAATTGGAGTTCAGAGCAAGCAGGACCTTGTATCTCCCTCCTGATTAAAAGAACAGCACATCCAGGTGCCAGCACCTTCTGCGCCTCTGCACCTCTTACCAGTCTCAATGCACTTTCTTCACCTCTCTAGTTGTGGAACTTCCACTTAACCAGCTTTCCCACCATTCTGGGTGGTAGTTGTTCTGCCGTTTAGTTGTTATTTTGATGTGGTTGTGAGAGGCAGCAAGTATAGGTGTTCACTTATGCTGCCATCTTGGTTCTCTAACATTTTATTTTTAATCAACTTATTCCAGTTACCTATAGTTGGATAACAAAACACTCCAAACTCAGTGATTGCTCTCATGGTTCCATGGGTTGACTGGGCTCATCTAAGACATCCTCATTTGAGGTTTCTCATGGGGTCACATGGTTGGGGCTCAAGGCATCTGAAGGCTTGTCAGTACTGGACACCAAGATAGCTCAACCATGTGGCATGCAGTTAATGTTGGCTTTTACCAGTGTCTCAGAAAAGGTTCATTCAGACCACCTGTAGGTGGCCTCTCTATGGGGCTGGGGCTTCTTTCAGTGAGGTGGCTGAGTTTTGGGAGGGTTAGTGTTCCAGAGACCTGGGTGGAAGCTGCCAGACTTCTTACAATCTAGCCTTAGAAATAACCTACTAGTATAAGGTGACCAGACGTCCCGCTTTTGGTGGGACAGTCCTGATTTTTAACAGTTTGTCCCACATCCCGCGGCATTTAAAAAAAGTCCTGATTACTCTTTGTAATACTTTAAGTAATAATAAAAAAAGAAAAAGAAAAAAAAAGACCCCCCCCACCCCCCCGGTCAATGGTGTACCACTTTAAATCTGGTCACCAGATACTAGTAGCATCACTCCCATCATGGTTTTTTGGCCAAAAGTCACAGGGCTATTCTAGATTTACTAGTAAGAGGATGATGATACTAAAGGATGTAAATGTTGGAGGCATGGTTCTCTGGTGGAGGGGGGGTACCTTTGAAAACTTGCTACCATGCAACTTACATAGATACTAGTGGCCTGGTGCCAAAATTCATGCACATTAAAAGGGAATTAATTAGAGGAAATATTTTAATGCTATTTAATGCTATTTTTAATGCTATTTGCCCTGTCTCTATAATAGAAATGTCAGAGATGAAAGAAAATTAGTAAAATGTATATGAAAATCTTCCTCCTGTCCAAGTATGGGGCATGCCGTGGACCCAGAGTCAAGTCCCTGACCATCCACATGCACCTTGAAATCGCGTGAGACCCAGACTCAGCCGGCTCACCCACATTGGGCGAGTTCCAGGCCTAGGCAGCCCCATCCCCATCAAGCCCCACCAGGTGGGGGGGGGGAGGGAGCATGCAGCCTCAGGTCCCCTGCTGTGGCCTGGAGCCATGCAGCCTCAGGTCCCTGCTGATCGCTCATTACAGGAACCCTGCCTCCACTGTGGGCCCAGCCATCTTGTGACAATTTGCATATACCTCCTTATTATATAGGACTAGGGGCCCGGTGAACAAAAATTTGTGCACTTGGGGTGGAGGGAGTCCCTCAGCCCGGCCTGTGCCCTCTCACAGTCTGGGACCCCTCAGTGGATGTCCTATGATGGCCCCAGTCTGCCAGGCGCCTTTTGTGTGTGTGTGTGTCACCACTGGGGACCTGCCCCCAGCCGCATCTGAGGCTCGGAGCAGTCCTCCTGTGTGTGTCTACCTGCT